>CAWUFW010016896.1:0-287781 GCA_963921515.1 Calotriton arnoldi
GTCTTGCAAAACAAGGTCATGTAGTAACGTGCGCAAAAGCAGCATCATGGCAGCAGAGATCATGCTAACTTAGCAATGTCAACAATGACCCTAATGGCCATATAACAAAACTTGTTTTATTTTTAGATTTTGTAAATTTTTTAACATGAAATTATATTTGTATTTTTAACTAGTTTTAATTTAATTTAATATTATTTTATATGGGGATGTATTTTTAGTTCCTACCTCCATTATTTGGGATGATGTTGCAGTGCCGGTGGTTGGTCATGTGTGGTGCTGGACCTACTCCAGGTCTCAGCTGGAGTACATTTACTACTGTTTTTGCTTGTTTTTGGCTGTAGTAACTTTAAACGTGCAGTTTTTGAA
Organism: Calotriton arnoldi; assembly: GCA_963921515.1. NCBI lineage: Eukaryota > Metazoa > Chordata > Amphibia > Caudata > Salamandridae > Calotriton > Calotriton arnoldi. The sequence continues at coordinate 367 of CAWUFW010016896.1, forward strand.
TAGCAATGGGCTTACTCTTTAGTGTGTGGATGCATGTTCCTCCATACAGCCCTTTCCTAACCTTCCCTAAACTCCTCCTTATTCCTCCCTAAATCCCCAAATAGGAGAGGTGGAGATTTACTCTCATAGGTTAGTTAATTTCATTTTGTAGTAAGTAAGTACTACTGCCAAAGTACTACTTTGTTTGTGAATAGGCACCAGAGTAGGGAAGTATGAACACATATATGTAGGACATGTCCTAATTTCCCTCTAAAACTATGAAAATATGCAACTCTTGCATGCTTCTAGCACACAAAAGTTTGGCATGGGTATTGAAAAGTTGGTGTATCCTGCAGAGTGTCAGAGTAGTGACCAGAGCAGGATATTCAAATTAGTGTGCAGCCACAAATCTCTCAGGGTGACGGGCCATTCATTTATGTTTTTCAGAAACAAATTTGCAGCTTTGAGGGTTTGTTTTAAAAAATAAAAAAAATAAAGAAGTTTGGTGCATGGGTTCCTAAAAGATGACAGCCATGCCCTTAACATTCAGTGACTTAATAGAATCCACCATGTTGGTGGCTTCTGTGAGGGCACAGAGATCATCACTACATGACTGCCGGTGAACTAAAAATATGGTGGTCTTCTGGCCATCAGGCTGGCAAACTTAATGTCCTTCTTCACCCTGATGGACAGAATAAAGACCACCATGAGCTAAATCTGCCCGTTTGTGTTGACACAAATGGATGTATGAGGGAAAAATAACCACACCACTAATCCTGTTTGGGTTCCGGAGTAGCGTACTACTCGCCGAAAAGTGCTTCGATGCCTCGTCAGGGGTAGTAAGCGCTATATATATACAATTACAATTCAATTACAATTTTATGTGAAAGAATTGGGTACAATATATACCAATGAAAATCACATTACCCTACCCTACGCATGTATTTTGAAAGCACAGAACACATAAGTAGCAAAATAGGTGTGTTCCAGTGCTGTATATGTATATTATAAACTTACAAATACACATTTCAGCATGCATGCTTTCAACATTCATAGCAAAGAAATTATTTCAGGAAGGTGATAAATTAGGCACATGTGGGGCTTTATGCTATGAATGGGTCTAATTCCCATTCTTAAAACTCCTTTGTGAATCCCTCCCTTTACGTTTACCTATGTAATTCTGTAAAACACTTGATACATTTTCCCGAAATTGCCAGTGAATTCTTTGAAATTTATTTTTATCTGTAGCTGCTTTTAATGAAAGAAAAACGATTAAAAAGTGAACATTCTCTGAGCTCTTTGTAATCGTTTATATTAAGACCCTTTTGGAAGGAAGTTTCATGGCAGATGTAGAATTTCTCATAAGAAATTCATCATTCAAATGGCCAAAATGTAGCATTACCTCAAATTGCCAAATTCTGCGAAGAAATGCTCAAATACAGCATGATTATGAGTTATCTTCATTAGGTTGGTGGCATATATAAATATATCCTATTTAATTTCATGAGAAAATACACCAGAGTGCCCAGACTGGACTTGCATAAACAGATTATGAGCGTGAGCATTACTGATTACCATAGACTTGTAAGCCTGTGACTGTATCTAATTACAATTCAAATGCTGTCTTTCTTTTCAAATTGAGGTGCAGTAATGCAGAAATTCATTGCAAGATTAAGAAACATGTGTTGAATTACATTCCTTAATTAAGTCCTTTCAATTAAGCGAACAGATCTTATTACATATTACAAAAGCATATGGCTTGTTAATGTTAGTTTTCTTAATTGAATCCATTTGTTTAATACTCAATTAACAAAAGTAATGTATGTTATACTGGAAATACCAGTCTTCAAGCATGAAATAGTTGCAACATATGCAACTTTAGAACAGAACAAGCATTAGATTATTTTTTTAAAACAGGCTTTGCCAAAACCAACAGATCTGACAGGTAATTGAAAAAGTAAGCCACACCTATTGGCTTTCATAATGCTTTTTCATATTCTATGATCAAACACACTGATTATCATTTATCATTATGTGTGTTTCTGTTAATTTTAATCTTGTGTCTGCCAAACATCCAAGATGTAAATAAACAGAAACACACAAACACACATACCAAACCTCATCCAAATGTGGCATTCACATTAGCATGCCCTCGGAGTTTGAAAAGATGCATTTAGCACTTCCCTGAATCAGGCAGCAGTACAGTAGATCATTACTAGCGTTTTTTCAAGTCTGACACAAGTGGTTGCTTTGCTTTTTTAGTTATAAAACAGACCGTCCAACCAAGTCATGGAAACACAATTGTGCATTATAAGCACACATGTGCATTCCTGTGTTTCATGTGTTAGCACATTAAAGCCAGACCGCCTGGCTTTGCCAATGCTTGTTTTGCCTGTTTTGGATGAACTTACTCTGACAGGTGTTCATTACTGCGCATCGGATCCCATTTAATCAACATCAGAAGAACGACAGATTGAATTAAATACTGCAAGATTTCAAACATATGTCTTGCAGGTTACATGGAACATATTGAACTGTTTTACAAGGTCTGCAACTTGTGGCCTGTAAGAAACAAATGTATTTCTTAATCAATAGCATTACCCATCTGAGTGCTATTACCTAAAATAAAAACCTTTGACCTATAAATTACACCTGATGCTCTGGAGCAGACATATTAACCAGCTAAAATAGTCTATGATGTTTCAAACCTGAGCAAATGCATTATTGACCAGAGATCTTACCATATTATACAGTGTAACTGGATGAAAACATACAGATCTGTGCTATAAGTACCTTAAACATCTGAAATTACTTACAATACAGATTGTTTCTGACCAGCAGCTTAACTTTTGGAAAAATAAATAATACTTGGCTTTCATTAATGCTGATCTCCATTAAGCTGTCCTTTTTGACACCGCCTCTTTTTGCTACAGTCAAACTATGAATTTATGGGTTCTAGAATATTTCTTTTCCATTTCAGGCACTGCTACAAACATTTAGGGGCATATTATCAAGCGGCAGCGATAATTATCGCTGCCGCGCTTAGCGTGAGATTTCTTATCGCCGGCTATCGCTGGAAATTATCGCCATGCTAGCGCTGTATTAACAACGCATAGCGCAATGGCGATAATTATTCCAGCAATAGCGGTGTTTTCCATGGAACATCGCTGGAAAACCAGCGATGTTCCATGGAAAACGGCGATAACCTTGCTGATACGACCCTGTGGTCGTATCAGCATAATCCACCTCCCATGCAAAGTATGCCTAACACTGGATTTTAGCAGACTTTAAAATCCAGCGTTAATGGCCGGTTAGCGCGATTTTGTTTATCGCTACGCCGGCCGGGGCATTGTTGTAAATATTGCGAAGCTGCCTTCGCGATATTTTCCCATGTAGCATATTGAGGCACGCCTACTTTGCATCTCATTAACGTTGAGATGCAAAGCGGGTGCTAACTCACGGAATCACGTTCTAGCGTGTCCTTGCTAATCTTGCAATAAAATTATCGCCGCTTTTCGGCCGAAAACGGACGCTAAAGCGGCGATAATTTTATCTCCCCCTCTTGTTAATATGCCCCTTAGTTTCCCTTCGTTAGCACACAGTGCATGGCTTTAGCAGTTGTAGGAACGTCTTCTTAGACTGCAACGGAGATTGCTGGGCAGTCCCTCATAGTGCCCCTATGGGCTCACCAGCCACAGGCACTACTTGTAGGTCTGGGTTTTGACAGCCCAGCTGTCAACGGGCCTGTTGCTCACAATAAAATAGACAGGGCTTTTGGTCCCCCATTTCAACCAGTGTCTTTCTTTGCCCATCCTGTTTTAGTCATTGATTCGAGATTTTGTCAATCAAGTGAGCATTCACTTAGCCCAGTGGAAATTTAATCTCTCACCTATTGGAGTTTTGGGTTTATATTTACACCTCCTTGCTCCATGCATATTAAACAGTGTGGGGGACTACTTTACAATAACCTACACAATAAATCCACCAACTAAGGGAATCTAGTTCCACATGTTGTTGGACTTGGCCCTTTTTGTAGGGTCATCCCAGAACTTTTTGCCTTCCTCCTGTATTTTTTCTGATCTGTTTTGTTGGTTTTATGACTCTGGCACTTTACCACTGCTGTTCAGTGCTAAAGTGCATGTGCTCTCTCTTGTAAAACTTGGTGAGATTGGTCTACACCTGTTTGGCATATTTAATTTACCTGTAAGCTCCGTGTGCAGTGGTATCCCATATACCCAGGGCCTGTAAATTAAATGCTACTAGTGAGCTTGCAGCTCTGCTTGTGCCACCCACCGAAGTAGCCTTTCAAACCTATCTCAGAACTCTGCTGCTGCAGGGCCTGCATGCGCAGTTTACTGCTGCAGTGACGTGGCATGAAAAGTGGTTGCCATATCTGAAACTCTGCTTTTCCTACATATAAGTCACCCCTAAGGTAAGCCCTAGCTAGCCCTATGGGCAGGGTGCTGTGTAGGTAAAAGGTAGGACATGTCCCTTAACTGTGTGGCATGTCCTGGTAATGACAAACAGCCTATTTGATTTCTCACTGCTGTGAGGCTGCTCTCTCATAGGTTTGCATTGGGGATTCACTGATATGTGCTTCAGTGGTAATTTCTGACATGAGAGGGGTAGCGTGACCATGTTTGGTATGTTTGGAATAGTAGTGATAAATCCTGCTTATTGGTGAAAGCGGATTTGTCATTACTATTTTAGAAATGCCACTTTTAGAAGTGGGCATTTCTCTGTGCTTATGAGTCTTTGTGCCCAGCCTGGATGTGTATTCACAATCTGGTTTTGACTGACAGGAGCGAGGGGATCTGCATTCACTCTAGTCAGTCACAAGGGGGGTTGAGGTGTGGCCTGCCTTTCTTGGGTGACTCAGCGCTAGGCTTAATAGACCTTGGCTGCATTTAGAGTAGCTGGAGTAGTTTACCTTGTACCTGAATAGGCCTGGTCTGCATTTTGAGTGGTGGGAGGAGTTGCACCTGCACCTAAATAGGGCTGTGCCTGCCTTCTACAATGCTGGTGACCGGCAAGTGAGGAGGAGCACCGGCACATTTTCCATCTTGGCAGCGTACGGCTGCAATCTAAACTGCTCAGCTCCTGGTGAATGGTGAGTGGAGCTGAGCTTTCTTACTGTTACCGGCTGGGCCGCACACTCGCAGGCAGCCAGCCCTTTGGTGAGGGGAGGTCCCCTGCCAACATGGGTAGAGTGGGCGCCTCCCCTCCCAGTTGAAGACATACCTGGGGCATTGTTACCGGATCTTGGAAGTAAGGACGGGGTGAGACCTCGATGGAGGCCAAATCCTGAATGGGAAAGAATCTCCAGAAAGTACTGCATTCCCTGGACAGTAAGAGAGGCAAGCCAAGGTAGTTGGGCGGTCCTCCTGGTCTGCTTGAATTGTATCCTTGTCATTTGCTGTGTTTGCGCTTTGCTGCCTCTGCCGCTAAATTGCCTTGCACTGTCATTTGTAACTGATGGAAATATACTGAGAACTGCTTTTAAAGAAATACCGAATTTTTACTGCTTTAATGCCGATTTTAGGGGAATGAATTGGGTAAGTAACGTTTTTTAAAAAATAAGCCTTTGCACATTTGGGGGGAATCTCGGGGAGAGGTCCGGTCTCGGCCCACCTGCTCTCGCGATTTCACCACGAATCCTGATTGAGCACTTCCGCATCCCTTAACGCGGTCTAGTGCTGGGAGGTGTCTCAGCTGCTGCTCAGCAGAGCTGATTGGTTGGTGGGCGGAAAGGGGCAGCATAACCGGGACGCTGGAGCAGACGCGCAGCGGACAGTAAGAGAGGCAAGCCAAGGTAGTTGGGCGGTCCTCCTGGTCTGCTTGAATTGTATCCTTGTCATTTGCTGTGTTTGCGCTTTGCTGCCTCTGCCGCTAAATTGCCTTGCACTGTCATTTGTAACTGATGGAAATATACTGAGAACTGCTTTTAAAGAAATACCGAATTTTTACTGCTTTAATGCCGATTTTAGGGGAATGAATTGGGAAAGTAACGTTTTTTAAAAAATAAGCCTTTGCACATTTGGGGGGAATCTCGGGGAGAGGTCCGGTCTCGGCCCACCTGCTCTCGCGATTTCACCACGAATCCTGATTGAGCACTTCCGCATCCCTTAACGCGGTCTAGTGCTGGGAGGTGTCTCAGCTGCTGCTCAGCAGAGCTGATTGGTTGGTGGGCGGAAGGGGGCAGCATAACCGGGACGCTGGAGCAGACGCGCAGCGGACAGTAAGAGAGGCAAGCCAAGGTAGTTGGGCGGTCCTCCTGGTCTGCTTGAATTGTATCCTTGTCATTTGCTGTGTTTGCGCTTTGCTGCCTCTGCCGCTAAATTGCCTTGCACTGTCATTTGTAACTGATGGAAATATACTGAGAACTGCTTTTAAAGAAATACCGAATTTTTACTGCTTTAATGCCGATTTTAGGGGAATGAATTGGGAAAGTAACGTTTTTAAAAAAATAAGCCTTTGCACATTTGGGGGAATCTCGGGGAGAGGTCCGGTCTCGGCCCACCTGCTCTCGCGATTTCACCATGAATCCTGATTGAGCACTTCCGCATCCCTTAACGCGGTCTAGTGCTGGGAGGTGTCTCAGCTGCTGCTCAGCAGAGCTGATTGGTTGGTGGGCGGAAGGGGGCAGCATAACCGGGACGCTGGAGCAGACGCGCAGTGGGCGCGCCGCTGGCGCGCCAAAGGCGCGCCTAAGGCAAGCCCGTCTGCGCCCGTCCGCGTCCAGCCGGGGCCAGGGGCCAGAAGCCCTGGCCTGACCAAACAATACTCCGCAATGGAATTACAGGCCCTTGCCACAGGCAACCACAGGTTGAACTCAGTTGTCACCGCTAAATTAAGATCAGAACACCTCCTGAGATATACCAGGATAGACACCCACACGATTCCAGGGCCAATACCTTACTCCATGAGTATGCCAGAGAACCCCCTGGTTTAAAAGTGGCTGTTCTAAATACTAGATCGCTTCAGAAACATCACTTAGAGATCTTTGTTCTTCTCCAGGAGGGGGATATTGACATCCTTGCCCTCACAGAAACCTGGATAGGTGATGCATCAACCCCTGATATTATTGCTGCACTGCCAGGCAACTTTGACGCCTTCTGGCACAATAGGCAAGATAACAAGAGAGGAGGGGGAGTAGCGATTCTTTTTAACACCAGGCTCATGGCCACCAAGATTATATCAGAGAGCATGGATAAGACGGATATGCTGGGAGTTAAAATTATATCCAAATCTTCCTGCCTCATCATTCTGGCAGTCTATCGCCCCCCGGATGCAACCCCTGGTTTTAGTGACCACTTCGCCGAGATCATGTCCGACCTGAGTACACGATATCAAAGACTCTTGGTGGTTGGAGATTTTAATTTCCACTGGGAGAAGGAACCACGGGAGCCACAGGCCAAGCAGGTTGAGTTGGTAATGTCTAACCTGGGGCTCCATCAACTGGTGGATCGCTCCACTCATATTAAAGGCCACATGCTAGACTTAGTCTGGTCCTCTAACCATCTTGACAGACTAATAAGTATCCACCCATGTGCCTGGTCTGACCACTCCTTAATCTCTTGCTGGGCCTCGTTGGACAGTCCTCCTGCGCAACATCTGCCAGAGTGGAGGAGAGTTCGCAGCTGGCACAAGATTCAGGCAGACAATTTAATAGCCACATTACAGACGTTTCCCGCACCTAAATTTCAGGTAGGCAATATTGACGTAGAAAGTCAAACCCTTAGTAACACTCTGCAATTAGCCATCAATCAAATAACACCGGAACGCAGAGAAAGAACTAGACTTAAAAGCAAGGGGGCCCCCTGGTTTAATGAGGCACTCAGGGAGAGTAAACAGAGCCTGCGCAAAGCCGAGAGACGGTGGCGGAAAACCTATGATCTTGCTGAGTTAATCTCTTACAAAGCCACACTCACTCTGTATAAAAAATCCATTATAAACAGGAAAGCCGAATACTATGAGGCACGCATAACTGAGGCTCCTAATAAACAAAAGGAAACTTTTAAGATCTTAATTGAACTCAGCAAGAAACCTGACGTAAAATCTGCAGAAATACCCTCAGACTGCAATGTATTACAGACTTTCTTTCTCCAGAAGGTAACAGATATCCTTCTGGAGATTGGGAAAACTCCTACTACCCTGAGCCCCTTGGAGCTGTCTACACCTTTGCTCCCTCCTGGCCAGTTTCTGACCAGTTTCCCTCCACTAGATCTAGAATCTTTGACGTCCCTGACAAACAGTATCAAATCAGGCTCCCCGGCCGACCCGTGCCCGCCTAGGATTTTTCGAATGGCCCTTCCGGCCCTGGACCACCAGATTCTTACCCTCCTTAACAACTCATTGGCAACTGGGCTAGTCCCCTCCAATTTGAAAGAGGCTAGAGTTATCCCACTACTAAAGAAAATAGGAGCAGATAAGGCCGTACTTAAAAATTATAGACCTATCTCTCAGCTCCCGTTTCTGGCGAAGGTTGTGGAACGTCATGTCCTGAAAACTACCTCGGCATTTCTGGAAGAATACGAGCTACTCCAACCCCGCCAGGCTGGGTTTAGAGCCCACCATAGTACAGAGCTAGTAATGCTGTCTGTACTCGACGATCTCAGGATTAAGGCCGACAATAAAGAGTCGAGCGCCCTGATTCTTTTAGACCTTTCTGCGGCGTTCGATACGGTCAGCCATACAATACTACTGTCCCGGCTATCGGACCTGGGTATCCGGGGGCACGCCCATAATTGGTTGGAATCCTTCCTACTAGGACGCTCGCAGAGGGTCCAACTGGGCGATCAGGTATCTGAAAAGGGTAACATCTCTTGCGGGGTCCCCCAGGGCTCCGCGCTGTCCCCGCTCCTTTTCAACATATACCTGCAGCCCCTGGTGGCTGCACTAACCGATATGGATTGTCGGGTCTTTAACTATGCGGATGATACTCAGCTTATCCTGAAGATCGATAACTCGGCCCGCACCCAAGAGTCTGCTCAGAACATCCTCAGGTTTACAATAAACTGGATGACGGCAAACTCCTTAAAAATCAATCCTGATAAAACCGAAGTCCTAGTAATTCCGGCAAAAAATAACCCATGGAGCGGCTTGTTCTGGCCCCAAGAGCTGGGGGCTTGTCCCAGCCCAGTACCAGTTGTAAAAAGCTTAGGAATTAAGATCGACTCCGAGCTCTCCATGGTAAATCAAGTCAACGCGGTGGTGGGTACTTGCACTGGTCTGCTGAGACAACTGAGGAAGTTGGTTCCATTGCTTTCAACTTCATCGCTGGAAACCATTGTACGAGCAACCATCGTCTCGCGACTCGACTATGGCAATGCGCTCTATGTCGGGCTCCCCCAGAAACTTATGAATAGGCTACAGGTGGTACAGAATTACGCCGCCAGGCTGATTTTCAGGTCACCCAGAAGAACCCATGCCATTCCTTTGCTGCTCAAACTGCATTGGCTGCCGGTTAGGCAAAGAGCGAAGTTTAAGGGACTCTGTATTGCCCACAAAGCCTTTTACGGTCACGCCCCAGAGTACATTAGGGAACGTTTAATTAAATATGTGCCTAGACGGGCGCTCCGCTCAGCAGAGGCCGCCCAGTTGGTCTGCCCGCGGGGCAATTGTGTTTCCAAAGGAGGACGAGCCTTCTCGGTCCTCCTGCCACAACTTTGGAACCGGCTGCCCGATACTCTCCGTAAAGAACATGGTCTGCTCCCTTTCCGGAAGCAGCTTAAAACCATCCTTTTTAGAGAGGCTCTAGACATGACCTAATTCTCCCTAGTACCATGGTGACCACCCGGCCCTGACGCTGTTCTCTTCTTCCGAAGCGCTAAGAGACCTGACGGTATACACGCGCTATATAAGAATACAATAACATAACATAACAGGTGGGTGGGTGGCCCGGGAGCCTACCAGGAAGGGAACTGAGTTATTGTGTACTCTATAAGAATGGCGCAGGTGCCGCTCTTGATGTAGTTTATTGTTTTACCTGGAAATGTGGACATACTGGGAGAAATTTGTGTGTGTTGTGCCTCACTCAAACTGATTCATCTTCCTGTCTGATGTAATATGTGTTGTGTTTAACTTACAGTAGCAGGGTACCGAGTATTACTCTAGGAAGTTGCCTTTATGTGGAAAGTGATGATGTGTTTATAATGTGTGCAATCTACAAGCATTTACTTGATTGCACTACTGGTGTTGTTATGTCAATTGGCCGATTGGCAAAGTGATTGTGTAATCTATGTAACGTCATGACAAGTGCCTGGTGGCACAGTAATTTATGTGATTGTGGTCTAATGAGTTTTATGAACAATACAAAGGATAGTTTTATATAACCTTGTGTGGAGTATCTTTTTGTGGTGTGCCTAGTGTGTCACTGGTGTGTGTGTGTTGTGCAAACGCTTTACACATTGCCTCTTAAATAAGCTTGACTGCTCTGGCAAGCTACCAAAGGGAAGAGAAGGGGTTATCTTATGTGTGTAACTCCCTTGCCCTGACTAGAGTGGTGGGTTCTGCCTGGCTTAGGTGTATACCCTAGCAACCAGAAACCCCATTTCTAACACATGTAAAGTGAGATGAAAAGGTACAAGGACTCCACGCAGAAAAAGTTGACATGAAGCCACTAATTCCCACAGAACCTGGTAGGATATTCGAAGTGACAACATTCAGATTAATTACACCATTGTCAAAAGAGTATTAAAACTGATGAGAGAGGATGGGATGCCTTGACCCAATGGCTTACCTTGGTCACTTTTTAAAGCAGAGACAGAGCATTAGGTGTACCGGCTAACACCATTATTCCAAGAATCACTCCTGAATGCACAAGTGCCTCAATCATGGTATGGATCCATTTTACACCAAATTTACAAACAATGCAATAACCCGGATCCAGCAAATTACCAGTTAATTGCTTTATTAGACGTTGAGGCAAACGTATGCACCATAAGGTATTAAGAAAATTAGAGGGCTGGACTGATAAATAGAAATTAGCACCTTTTCCCCAAACCAGGTTCAGAAAAAAATCAATTCAATTCAATAATCTTTATTCGGATACAAATATCCATAAAAGCACAGTTCAACAACAGTACAGTTTCTTGTTTAAAAGCGCCATATAGAAAGCAATAATTAAAAAGAACTTTCAAGATAAAAAGACTACAATTGTGTATGAATGTTAAAAAGGGACATAATGTACAAACAGTAATATCATGGTTAAAATTTTCAACGGACGGGCAGATAGCAGCATTAAAATGTTAGCACATAAAAAGGTTGGACAAACATATGGCAGCATATTAAGATAAAGTGCAATCAGTTGTAAACAGTTTTAGCAGCATAATGTAAATGCGATTAAATTTTGAACTTATAAGATGTTCCAGACCGCAGGTAACACTTTAATTGGTATTCCAACTATAAGGTAAAGGTAAGTGCATACGATAGAGCAGTATTATGTATTCAGGTGCACTTAACACATTAAAAATTGCTCATGGAAATACGTGAGCGGACTGCCGCTCTCAGAAAAGAGCTGACACGAAAAATCAAATCATCGCTCTCAAGTCTGATGATCTCCAAGTATGCTGTTCTATAATCGATGTTCGCAAATGCCTTAAAATACGGAATCAGGTATTGTTTTGTGTATTTTTCATAAAAATTACAAAAAAGTAAAAAGTGTACCATCGTTTGATTACTGCCGGTGCCCCATGGGCAGGGCATTTGCTCAAGATTGGTATTAAATCCCAAGGGTAAGCAGAGTGAATATTTTAAGGTGCCATCCCTAAGACGAAAAAGCAAGCTTCTCCCCCACCGTCCGATATTCTTCAAGAGATATTTGGGTGGCATATGCGTTTGGAGGCTAATTGACTCCAATAGTGACATGTACCTAACGACTGATGGTTTAGAGCGCTCTTGTGTTGTTATAAGACTCGTACAATGCAGCCATGAGGATTCTTTTATTCATACCCTCTAGGTCCGATGGATTTAAGAAGAAATGCTCTAGGTTCACACTGATTAGACTTTTTCTAACAGCGGAAAGCCAGGGTATGTGCCCTCCCTTGTCGCAATTAAGGCAGTCTACAATAATCTCCCTTGTCAGGGTCGCTGCAGGGTTTTGCCAAATTTTTAGCAAAAATATAGCTGGACGTGACCTAATAAAATCTTCTATATAATGCAAGTTTAGTTCCTTATGACACACAAAGTTTGGGGAGGAGATTTGAGCCCCTAAAAGTTTCCTACAAAATCTATTCTCCTCTCTTTGGATCCCACCACAATTTATAAAACCCCAGACTTCAGCGCCATATGTAGCGGTGGGAATGCACTGCGATTTATAGATCTTAATTATGGGTAAGACTACCTCTGCTTGTTTTGGTTGAGGAAGGCTCAGGATCGAATTAGTCGCTTTCAGGAACTTACTTCTACTATGGGCAGCATGGGCTGCCCAAGACCCAGTATCAGAGAAGACTAAACCCAAATATGGGAAAGTGCGAGTGCGTAATAAGCGTTCAGAATCTGAGGTTATTGAGTTGATACAATGTTTTCTTGGGCCACAGGTCATTATGAAAGATTTCTTAAAATTAGTACAAAGGTCTAGGTCTGCCATAAAGGCTACAAAACCCCCAACTAAAGTGCGTAGTGCATTCGGAGTGCGGCCCATTAGGACCGCATCATCCGCATATAAAAGGGCGGGGAGTACATTACCGTTGATTCTTGGTACATCATTAGTGAGTTCTGATAGAACATTATGTAATTCGTTTATATAAGGAATGAATAGGAGAGGGGCCAGTACACATCCCTGTCTGACCCCTCTACCAATGATGATGTCCCCTGAGACCTCCCCGTCATTACTGATCCTTACCCGTGCCTTCAGGTCCCTGTGCAAGTATGCCAAAAAATAAACTAAGGCCTCGTCCAACCCATAGTTTAAAAGGACCGACCACAAGCGTGACCTGTTGACAAAATCAAAAGCTGAGGTGAGGTCCATAAAGGCCAAATAAATAGGTGACTTCTGTGCTATCGTATACTTGCCAACAATCAGATTTAAATTAAGGCACTGTTCTACTGTTCCCAATTTACTTCTAAAACCCAGCTGGCACTGATTTAAAATTTGTTCCCTTTCGGCCCAGGTCCTTATTCTGTTAAACACGACCCTCCCGAGGATCTTTAGAGTGTTATCGATCAGGGAGATCGGTCTGTAGCAGCTAGGGTTGGATCGGTCTCCCTTTTTAAAAATGGGCACAATGATGCTAGTAGACCAGGTGCTTGGGATGAAAGTGCTTGTTAGATTATTAAAAACATTAAGTAAAAGGGGTGCCCAGAAGTCCGGTTCATGTTTAATAAGATCGATAGAAAGCCCATCCGGCCCTGGGGCTTTGTTGCCTACGCTTTGGTGTATGGCATCCTCAACTTCTGACACCGATATAAAAACCCTACTGGCTGAAAGGCTATTTAATATGTCCTCAGTCTGCGGCGGGGCTGTGTAGATCCTAGAAAAATGTACTTCCCATGATTCACTGGTTATGTTGCAACTTAGGGGAGTAAGGGTAAGGCCCATAGATCTCATGGTTTTGACTGCTGCCCAGAAACCGTTTCCGTCGCTGAGTGTAGCGGCACAGGCAAGATTGTCCCAGCGTTCTTTTAGAAGCTTGTCTTTTCGTTGCCTGGCTGCTTCTTTATAACGGGATCGTAATAACTTAACAAGAGTTGCATCCCTGGGTGTAGCCGCCAGTGCTACACGGAGTTCTCTGTTTGCTCGCGAGCAGGTGCCATTAAACCATCTAGGTTTCTTGCTGGTGTTGAACGCTGGTCTGGAGATCATTTGTTTAATACCAGCGCATAGGCTACTAAATCCCTCAATAATCTTTGAGTTAAAATCGCTAATTGACAAACAAGTTTCAATGAGCTGTGAGTGTAGTTTTATCATATTAGCAAATAAAACTTTATTATCAATGCCTTTCCAAATTACTCTTAGTTTGTCAGTCGAGGCCACTAAATTACTTGCCCCAGGCTCTTTAGCAAGGCTAGGTCTAGGAGGAAATCTGATTATTGCTAAAATTGGGTTATGGTCGCCCTGCGTAGTGCACAAGACCTCTGCCTTTACTAAAAAATCCTCCAATGAGGCGGATATAAAAACATAGTCAATGTTGGAGGCACTGCCACGACCCCTATAAGTGGGTATTAGATGATTTTTGTTTTGATGTACATCCGCTATTTCCATCACATTAAGTAAGTTGCAGATGGACAAGTGATCTAATAATTCCGTCCCTCTTTTACATAAAGGTTCAAAAGCCAAAGAAATAGTGGTTGGGCCATTTTCCTTAGGGAGTCTAGCGTTAAAATCACCTCCCAGACAGATTCCAATCAGTTTATCATACACATTCTGGTTTGTAAATTAACAATAAACTCAAACAAATTAATAAAATTCGTGTTAGGTAATGTTATAAAATCGTTGTTATAAAAATTAATAAAACAAATTGCCGCCCCTCGTGTATAAATCATAGCTTGGAATTTATCATTATTTGTCACAAGAGACTTTATGCTCCCACCTGCTGAGATGTTAATCCAGGTTGAGAGTCCACCTGATGGGCGGCCTACTTTAGGACTCGGTACAATACTATTAAGACATGCGAAACCTTCTAAGAATAGTTCCTTTGTGCACCATGTTTCCTGGAACATTAGGATATCATATTTTCGGACTGTATTAACCCAATCTGTAGTGCATAGCTTGGAAGCTAGGCCTGCAACATTCCAGCTAAGCACCTGCAGATTTGAATCATCTAGTTCAGGGGTAGCTACGACAAGAGGGTCTAACAAGGGTCCAGTAATAGCAGGTGCAGCTGGTGTTGGAGAGGGAAAGGGAGACAGTCAATCCAGGCTGTCTAAACCAGACAAAGCAGAGAACCTGTTATGCATGGTGTGTGGGGGGATAACAAAGATATTTGGGCCCAGGATTGGTTTATAGAAAAAACCTAGGGGCAGCGACCAAATGAGGGTTGGGAAGTTATTATTAAATTCCTGTACTGACAGTAACGATTTTACCAGTAGCGGTCGTCTAAAATTAATAACAATGCAATCCCCTTTGGTGTTCTTTTGTGAGGGTCCTACCCAGCCCACCCTACGCACCATTAATATCTCACCGACATTTGCCACCCTAAAGCCTTTGTGTTTAACTAACCAGTCAACGCTTTTATTCCGCAGTTGGTCCCAAGTCTCAGTTTGGTTTTTTCTTAAAGGGGGAACTCCCACTAAAACTAGGACATAGGGACATGCTGCAGGTGGTAGGTTAAGGACATCACTCCTGGGCTCTAGGGGCGGCCCTATGTCATAGTTGTCTGTGATGGAGGTGGCGCTCAGGGTGTTGGGCCGCAAAGGGGCCAAAATTGTGGGGTTGTTGGTGACAGAAAGATTGGCTAAAGAAGTGCTGCTGTTGTTAGTGTGCACTGTGCATAATAAAGTGTTCTCACTGGGGATAGATTTGGGAGGTAAACTTTCTTTTGTTTTACCGCACATTATACTGACATTTTTAAAAGGGGAGCATATAGAATTCGCGGTTTGCTGTTGCGTGTTTAGATTCTCTACGCCAGAAAGTTTTGGATTCTGAATCCCCCCTGATTTGGTTGTGACTTTGGGTATACTTGTATGTGTATTTGATTTATTTAGCAAAGCCTCCAAACGATCTAGACGTTTCAAAAGAACGTTAAAGTTTTTATCCACCAGGTTTTTCATACGTTTGTATACCATGTCCACTATGGTGTCAGTTAAAATGTCACCAGGTCTGGTGCGAGTTGTCGGGGCTATTGTATGCTCAGTTTGCGTGAAAATAGAGTGAGTTACAGCTTCTGGTGGGGTCAGATCAACAATGGTGTCAATTATGACATTATTAGGCTCCGTATTTATTGGGGCAACCGTTCCTTGTATCCATGAGCTCAGGGCTGTGCATTGTGGTTTTGAGCGTGATGGTTGTTTCCTCTTGGAACTGATTGGTTTAGCCAAAGTTCTTTTTCTTTTAGCCCCTGTAGTTGTTGGATCTGGGGAGACATCTTTATTTGGAACAATGTCCTTTGCAGGGGTCATAGTTTGATTTTCCATAAAGACATCGTTGTCCTTATTGCCCTCATTGTTTACCAACTCACAACCACCTCTCTGAATTGGTAAGTGTCTGATGGTATTAACAATTATATTTGGTGTTAGGGGAGGGCCAGTACAGTCCTCCTGCTCCTCCCCTTCCATCATAGTGGGTTGAGGTGCTAACAGTCCCAGGGATAGTTGCCTTTCTGTTAACTCAATTTCTGTTGAGATGATGTTGACTGCCCTTTCTAACATGCTGTCTATAGTAGTGGTGGTGGTGGGACGAGAGCTTGGTGTGGTGGTGCGTTTCCCCATATCGCAATGTCTATTTAGCACTCACCTACATCCGGCAGCACAACTACTTCGGCAACACCTCTCAGGGGGGTGGCCCAGCCCGGCCTCTTCTGGCCTCTGACGGGCGCAGACGGGCCCGCCCTTGGCCCGGGCTTTGCCCGCGCGCGTCCCGCGCTGCGGGAGCCCTGGCCCCTTTTTAAACGCCGCCTGGCGCTTCAAACGCGGTGCGCGGCGTGCGCGCCACGAAGGATGATGGGGGATGTAGTCCCCGGCAACAGCGATGGTGTGGGCCGGCAGGAATCAGAGGTCCCCAGCAGCAGCAGCAGTATCGCGGCCCAACCGCGATAAAGGTAACGAGCTCCTCATCCACTGCAGATAACATTGTAACACTGACTTATATGGCATATCACACTTCTCTGTCTTCTTTACCACCTCCATTTGCATGCTGTGTAGATTACTCAGCAACTTCTGCTGGTGTTCATTGACACATATTATGGGCCAAGTTAAA
Organism: Calotriton arnoldi; assembly: GCA_963921515.1. Lineage (NCBI taxonomy): Eukaryota > Metazoa > Chordata > Amphibia > Caudata > Salamandridae > Calotriton > Calotriton arnoldi. Next base: position 17,201 of record CAWUFW010016896.1, read on the forward strand.
AAAAAATGGGGAACATCACAGATTTTTCTCAATTAAATTATCTATCTATATTCTGATCAATGGGCATGCATCAAGTTAGGACAAGGCAGCAAAGTTACAGAGCAAATCCCAATAAACCGGGGCCTTGAACAAGGTTGTGTCCTAGTCTCCCTGTTGTTCTAGGGTGCCCTAAACAACTGGCCCCCCTGACATGCCTAGACTTCTCTAAATGGTCCTATCTCCGATTATCAATGTGGGGATGGGTGCAAGCAGTAAAGATGATGATGGCACCCCGCTTTAATTATGTACTGGGGATGTTACTGATCCCTATTCCCCACTCTATAATTAAATCCATTGAAGTTGAAATCAAGGGCTTTGTCTGGGGAGCCAGCAAACCACGGATCTGCATACCAAAGTTGCATGCACACACAGAAGTGGAACACTCTCTTTTTCCCATATAGGCATCTATCATCCCGCCAATCACCTATCTCAAATGGTATACTGGTCACAGGGGACAGTGGACCCCCCTATGTGGAGAGGAATAGAACAGAGTATTCTTCAATGCAAAGCAGGCTCAGGTGCTCTATAGAGGCTTCTCTGTCAACTCGAACGATCACCAACCCTGTTGTGCTAACCCTGCTCCACATGTGGAAATATGCCCATACCTTACTGAAAATCAAACCATGGCTGCATGAGTTGGTTCCGCTGTGGAACAATGCGGGCCTAAAAATAGGGGGACAGGTGATTAATTGGTCTGCCTGGAAAGCGTTTGGCATCAAAACAGTGAAGCATTTGATCTTGGGAGACAAGCTGACATCTTTCACAGACCTTTCCTCTGATTATGATCTAGCCCATACACAGAGATGGTGCTACACTCAACCTCAACACTGTCTCATGGACAAATTGGGGAGGGGGCCGACCTCCATTCCTGCCTCACCACTCCTAAACATATGGAGTACGGTCATCTGGGATCTACAGGGCAGTAACAACTGTCACTTTCTTTTCACCTACATTGGACTTGACTAGACTGTACTGACAGGAGGTGTTGGCACATACATATACTCAAAACTTCTCGGGGGAATCATTATTCGATTCGCATGATACCTTCCTCAGAGAGGCATGACTAAAGTTGTCATACTTTAAATTGCTTCACAACTGGTATTGGTCCCTGAGTAAGCTACACAAAGACAGATTTCTGCCACAGGAAGTGGAATACACAGTTGTGACATGGCGCACATATTATGGAGCTGTCCCTAACTGGAAGGATGTTGGTCAGTGGTGTGATCTGTTGTTGAGGAACCAGAGGACATTTGACTGATCCCGTCTGCCCGATTAGCCCTCTTAGATTATATGGGGGTTCCACCATCCAAACAAAACATAGGAAGAGATGAGTGGCCATGGGGAATGGCCTTAACAACGCGGGCTGAGCCACGCGTGCTGTTTCCTGCAAACCCTACCACGATTGCCTTAACCACGCATGTGCCTTAACAACGCATATGCATGGTTAAGGCAATGCGCTGTCTAGTGTTAGAGCAGAGGCACAGGAAGGGGAAGACAGGAAGAGGACTGACTATCGTGAATCGGGAGAGGAGACGGTGAGGTAAGTGGGGCTGGGGCTTGGTCTTGGGGGTGGAGGGGTAGTTTTTCAGGGTGGGGTAGATTTTAGGACTCAGGAGGGGGTTGGGTAGTTTTTAGCGTGTTGGAGTTTTTTGGGCTAAGGGGGGAAAAGGGACAGTTTACAGGGCAGGGAGCTGGGTCGGGGTAGTTTAGGTATGTAGGGGATAGTTTTTAGGGCTCAGGGCAGGGGGACTGGGGTGGGGGTAGTTTTTGGGGCGTGGGCTTAATTTTTAGGGCTCAGGGCAGGGGATAGAAGGGTCATTTTACAGGACAGGGGGCAGGGACGGGGTCGTTTAGGGATGTTGGGGATAGTTTTTAGGGCTCAGGGCAGAGGACAGTTTTAGGCCTCAGGGCAGGTGTGGGGCTGGGTCGGGGAATTCACGGAGGTAGGGAGCAGTTTTTTGGGCTCGCTGCTGGGGGGCTGGAGTCGGGTAGTTTTTGGGGCATGAGGTTAATTTTTAGGGCTCAGGTAAGGTGGAAAAAGGACAGTTTATAGGGCAGGGAGCATGGTCGGGGTAGTTTAGGGATGCAGGGACTAGTTTAGGGCTCAGGGCGGGGGGGCTGGGTGGGATCGGGGTAGTTTTTGTGGTGTGGGTTTAATTTTTAGGGGGCAGGTCAGGGGGAAAAGGGACAGTTTACAGGGCAGGGGTGTGATCTTTAGCCCACATGCCCCTTTACCCATCATGTCTTTACCACAAAATTGCGTGGTAAAGGCATGCGTGAAAGGCATGCATGCTAAAGACGCGGTCGTGGTAGAGACCGCGTGGTACAGGCATGAGTTGTTCAGGCATGCTTGGTACCATCATACAACGGTTGCCATGGGTTTGGCAGCTGTAAAGCTTTGTATATGACGCTTTGGGAGACAATCGACAATTCCGAGAAGTGCGGACTGGCTAACGGAGCTGGCAAAAATAGCAGATTGAGGGACATTATTTACAAGGTGAATGACCAATTGGGCATTTATCAGTCAATATGGGAAATCATTCCTGGCACCCTGTGATGGTAGCAAGTGATAATCTCAGGGCACTTTCCCTAGCACACTGCAATGTGAGAGGTCCCCGGTGGCTGGCCACCCGGCATGAGTTTCTGAAAGTCTGAAACCGGGGCCCTGCCCACCAGTGCGTTCACCTACCTTCCTGTAAGGGGTGTTATATGGGTTTGTAGGTACCGCTGTAGTGAGGGACCATCTGCCAGGCCTGGGAACGTCCAGATGCTGCATGTACTAGGCCACCCTTTTCTTTTCTTTTGTTTCTTTTGATATTATTAGTGGGCATGCAGGACCAAGCTCCACCCAGGACGTTTCTATGATGCTAGCGTCCTTAGGGTAGGAGACCTCATTGATTCCCTCCTCAACTCCACGAGGTGGTACTCTGGCATGGGGACTAGACGGAGGCTGGCGAGTGTTGAGACAGGATTGATGGATGGATGGGGAACTCGGAACCTACATAGGCGATGTATGCGTTATATGGAGAGGCCTAAGGATGGCATTTATATGTTGGCATCACATACTAGGACAAATCAGATGGACTTGGGCTCTATGTACTGCAGTTGAGGGGACCTACGGCCGCCGTGGCCCAGGCCTTATTGATATGATTATTGTTGAGCATTGTGGACTATCATTTGTGTATACATACGTGTGCCAAAGCTATGTTGACTTCTGTGCCCACTGTGTCATATTGCAAACCAACTGCTTATTATTTCTTGGTTGGAAATCCAATAAATAAATGTTGAAAAAAAAAGAACTGTTTCTTGTATAAAAGAGTCGAAATGATCCAGCACTCCAGATTTTGCTGCTTTTTATGACGGCATGAGAAAGCAGGCCGTAGAAATAAAAAGTATAATAAAGGCTTTACTTAACGAGTGAATAACATTTGAAAGAGCACACTCAAGGATTAATTATCTTCTGAGCCTGGGCAAGTGAGTCAATTATGCACAAATGTAATGAGATTATAATTGTGGGAAGCCCAGGTGCAGTTACGGACAAAGGACAACGTAGCTAATGTCAATTTCCGATGCGATCAGACCAAAAACATGAGAAATTCTGGTACCAAATCCAGTAGCAGCGCTCGCTGACTGGCTTAAGGTGGGGTTGAAGAGACAGGAGGGGTTAATGTTGCCCTCAGTTTCCATGGTGGGGTGATGAGTGTCACTGGGGAGGTAGTGGTGGGGTTGGCATATACTCTTGTTTGTCCAAATACTATGTGTACCCCTCTTCCCAAAACTAAGATTCAATGGGGATTTCAGGTTGGTATCGTTGGACAATGTACAGCTCCATAATTGTCTTTGAAGCAGTTCTTCACTTGGACAAATCCCCATTTTGTTTCCGACCATGTTCCTCACAAATGGGCCATACTGAAATACATTTAGAATGTTTTGTAATATTTTTCACTATTTTGATTTTTCTATAGGTGTTTCATGTACAATGTTTTACCAATGTTTTATATTGGTCGAATTTTTCATTTCTTAAAACTCCATTCATTTAGAACTCAAAACTTCTTTTCGTTGATTTTCACTGATGATGGCTTTGTTTTGTCCATAGCTTTTAGACTACTTTGTATATTTGTCCTTGGGTGTATTTTTCCCTTAACTTGGGGGTGGACATTGAAGCTCATTATATCATAGTGTATGGATGAAGTCACAGACAGCTCTGTGCAGATCTCATGCTCCATTTTTTTCCTTTGTACCTTCAAGTTGCCTTGGTTTCTCTATGACGTATATTTGAGGGAACTACAATCCATAGGGTCATCAAACTGCAGATTAGAGTCCTTGGTGTCACCCCTTTAGATGAACCCTGAACTGGAGCCCCCCACCATTAGCAGGTGGCAATCGATCTTCAATGTATTACCATGACACAGCAGATCAAGAGAAGAGTTCTATGTGTTATGCAAATTTAGAGGCTCAGAGCAATAGAAACCCCTTTTTGTGTATATTTTTGTACTAAATATATAGCTCACAAACATAAATGTGCCACTATTATTGGTGCGACTATTCGTGTACATTGGCATGCATAAATTAACACTATGGGCCTGATTACGACTTTGGCGGTGTGGCTCTGGGTCCACCCCGCCGCACTGCCAAAGCTGTGGTTGGGGCGCCCGCGAGATTAGGAGTTACCTCCTGTTTTATGGGCATTTTTTCGGCGTTCCCACGGCTGTGCCTCTAAAAATGGCACCGCAATGGGAACACCAAAAACAGTTCCTGCACGGCATGGACTGAAAAGTCCATGTCGTGCAGGAACTGGGGTGAATGCACAGAGGGGGGCTCATGTTGTGCCCCCCCTGTGTGCATCCACAGGGTGTCAGGCACCAGGGGGCCTGAATCCTCTCCGCCAGGATTTTCATGAAGGAGGAATTGGCAGTAAAACCCTGGTGGAGTGGAAAATCCTAATATGTTTGGCGGTACCGCAGAGGTCCCGCCAAGCATATTGATGCCTCTACACCGCCAAGGAACAGCGGTTCCCTGGCGGTTGTGGTGAGGCAATGGCGGTCCAACGGCCCTTATTGTAACAGGGTGGTCGGGAGACCACCTCCGCCACGCCCCCAAAAGTCTGGTGATCCGTGGGCCGCCAGACTCGTAAGTAAGGCCTTTATGTTTGTGAACATTTCACATAATGTGGGAAAGGAGTTTGCAAAATGGAGGATGCAAGCTTCCCACAGAGGACTACTTCAACAGCTACTTTTATTCATGCTTATTCTTTTGTTTCGAGTTTTCTAGAGTAGATGCACTCGTGGGAAGCCACTGTATGTTTCAACCTGAGCCTCTGCATATAGGTAGAGACTCCAGGTATCTCAAACTCCTACTTGAGGGGAAAAGTCTGAGCCCAACCTCATTGGCTGCCACTCTTAAATTATAAAGAGACCTTTGTGTATACAAACTGAGGGCCTCATTTATGAGGCCTTACCGGCATTTTTGCGCCACTGGAACGTCACTTTTTTGATGTTCCGGTGGCGCAGCGTGCTACTGGCATATTTATATGGCCATGTAAAGCCATGTTACGTGGCTTTTCGTGGCCTTATAAATATATGCCCTTTTACGCAGAAAACTGTGTGAAAGGGGCATTCCATGGGTGTTGATGGGGGCGTTCCCTACAACATTCATGGCTTTTTGACCCTGCCCCAGATTTACGAGAAATCGTAAGTCTGAGGCAGCGTCAAAATCTTATGCCTCCCCAGAGGAGGCGTAAGGCAGGCACAACAAGGAGAAATATCTTTATTTCTCTTCGTTTTTCCTCTTTCTATGTGTACTGCATTCTGCAGCACACATAGAAAGAGGAAAAGCCTCTTGTGATTGTTTGTGCAGGAAGGTTTCCCTTCCTGCAAAAAAATAATCATCCCCGCAACATAGGTAACTTTGCACCATGGTGCAAAGGTGTCTGTGTTGGCACACAGCAGCTCATTGTGCACCGGCGCAGGGGAAAAGGACAGGAATGCGCTGTATCTTATAGATACGAAACATTCCAGCCCTTTTATTTTGCCATAGGGCAGCACAGCAGCAAGGCCTGCTGTGCTGCCCTATGGCAAAAAGACCATAAATGAGGCCCTAAGATTAGCCTGCAGCTCCAATAACTGTGTGAACCCCTGGCTGCTGAACTGTCTTTGGAGTGTGGAGCCTGAGTTCTTCCCACTTCCTCCTGGACTAGTCCCATACCCTGCTAACGCTCAGCAAGCATGTCCTGCTGCTACCCTTACCCAGCCTGGAAGCCCTCAGACATCTCCATGGAGTCCTACCTCCATGAAGAGAGTTCAGGAGACCTAGCTAACTGTACCTCTCACAATAAAGTTGCTTTGGACTTCCATGCATTCAAGCAATGACAAACATGCTCTGAGCCCCCACTCCCCTCACATATAGATAAGGTATGCAACCACCCAAAACCTATGAAGCCCAAGAATTCCCTCTGGCACTTCCATAGCCAAGCTGAGCATGTTGGTAGGCCAAGCAGATCATGCTGGTGGATGCACAGTGAATTACTCCACTCCTGGACCTGTAGAAACGTTTGAACCCTGAAGCTCAGAACTAACTTGATGTAAATAACTTCACTGACTGAGGATGTGTTATGACAGAAAAATGATAATTCTGGTGTGATAACAATATATTAAACCTTTTTCTAGGATAAGAAGATCCATGATCTAGAGCTGTACAATATTCAAGATGGTGTCTGCTGAAGTCTGAAAGAGGAGCTTCCACTCCAGCCATGAAGGGCTACTGGTGGAAATCATTGCTGCTAAGGGTCAATCAATCAGCACCCCTAGGTTTCCCCAGAGAAATACAACTCATGTCAGCCTGTTACCCTCTTTGCTAAACAGTAAAGTTATTGGTTATTGGACTTACAACTAACGCATGGCAATGTATGCAATTCTGCAAAGCTCCACAGCTCACTGGGAAATCAAGATTGAGTTGCTGGAGAATATACACAGAGGTTAGCGGTACATGGGACTGAGAGTGTTGGCTATCCGAACAAAAAGCATGATTTATGATGACATTCTGCATTAAGTTATGCACTCAATCATTTTGTGTAAGTCACCTGAGTCTTCTCTGCCTTGATATATAATTTAAACTGCAACTAGTGACCATACTTGATATGCTGTGTGAGGGAAGGGGAGTGCCCTAGATTCAATGCAAGGACGACATGAAGCCTTTATCATTAGGAATATTTTTGAATTAGGAAGTATGGCTGTGCAAACAATTTAAACATATCACCTCACTGTTTCTTTCGACATTACTCATTTTGTGCTCAAGAGAAGGTACCATTTGATATTTCACAAGATAAAGTGCAATTAGCGAAGTACAGAATCACGATCTATGACCTAAAGGCATATACAATAGCCTAGTAAACCCATGCCATTGGACCATGGTTTGTGGCATTTTCAAATTATATGGAGGGGAATGCTACTTTGCATGTACCTAAGGACTCAAGGAATCAGAGTTGAAAGTGATCAAAACTGATTTCTCCATCCCGGATTTACCTGTGAAAGAGAAACTGAGCTTGGAAGCCATTTTCAAGGAACTACCCACAGTATGTGAACTAATCCAAGCAACTAAAATCAATACATATTTGATTTATTGAATTATTGTAGAGATTTGGAGTGACATGATAAAATTGTCTATGTGAATGTTTGAAACTGAATCTCGAAACAGTAATGTAAAGGACTCTAATGCCAAAAAGGGACAAAGATATGAAAGAGGTGGATGCCAAACATTGCAACTCAACAAAAAAATCACTGAATACAGGACAGATATTATAGGGGCAAAAAGGTTTGTTTGGGCTGTGGAAAGTTGTGAAAAGAAAGCAAGTTCCTGGGTGTAGTTTCTGGAGCTTAGGAACTATCTGGACACCGATGGTTAATAAGTTCTCCTTCCTGCATTATTTTGAGTTTGAAAGAGTCCACCATGTGCCATCAATTATTCATAAAATCAGTATGAAGCCTAAACCAGTGATATTTTACTCCTTATGATACCAACACAGTGTGATGATTCTGAATGGACCATGTCATATAATAAATGGAATGGGATGGCAACTTGATTGTTTTTGCTCAAGACTATGCAAAAGACACAACTATGTAAAAGGAAGGCTTTCTTGAACCTATGTGATCAAATTCAACATTTGCGTATAAGATATGGATTTACAGCCCTGTCTAGAAATATAATAATTCACATAGGTGTCACCTGATCCTTCACTGATCCTGAAGCTCTATGTTCTTATTTAGAAAAGTGCTCTGAATCTGTAGCAACAGCTGAATAATTTCCTTCTTGTTTTAAGTAAATTCAAGCTAGCATTGGTTGGTGAGACTCAGTTTGGTTTTTATTCATCCTCAATCCACAGTAGGCCCGATTCTATGTGAGTTGCTACATGATACAATATACTATTTTCTTTTATATATGTGCATAGATTTATTTGTTCTTTCAGGCTAAATATTTTGATGGTGTTTAATATTGTTAATTGCTTAGGTAGTAGAGGTCAACTATTATGACGTAGAGCTCCTCATGTTAAGAGTAAGCTTTTAACATAATGTAGATGGGTTTGGAAGAAAATCTCAGGTGTACATATTGTATTTTTATTACTTTCAATGTTTCTCCCTTGATCTTACTGAGCACGCAGTCAAGTGCTCAGTTGGCTAGCCAACAAGCCTTGTTTAGCGGCATTATAGGTCCACTCTGCCATGAGCTCCTTAGTTTTTGCACTGTGTACCCCATGATGCCCACAAGGTTCACATACCTCCATCATATTTGCAGGTATGAACTCAAAGACTCTGTCCCTTGCAGGGAAGGTAATAATGTTGCAACTGTTGTATTTGTGGTTCATTTTTTTAATTGATGTTTGCAAACATCTAGATTTGGAAATACCTTAAACTAACTTAAGAGATGTGAAGTATCCAGTTTTGGTGAGAAAGTATTTTAGATCTGATGTTTTTAGTGAGCTGCACCTGTATCCATAGGTTTTCATGAACATCTAGGACTGCAAACTTCGGATACAATCATATACTGCATTGCTGATTTGCTTTTCTGCATACCGATTCCAAACTTGGTAAACATTACAGACATAAAACGTTTTTGAACTTTGTATATTGCCTAGCTAGTGGTCTTTGTTTTATTATTTTAGTATTGTGTTTACTTCTACTTTGCTTCTGTTGATTTCTCTTCTCAAGATTACAATTTTCACAGTGAAAGTTCTGATTCTATATACAATTTTAGGTGACATTAGCCTAGTAATTAATATTGTGTTGTTTGTTATGTGGTGTACTTTCAATTTGATCACATTCTGTTTAAGCAATAACTATGTTGGCTATTGGAAGTGTTGTATACACGGTTCCATGACAGAATATTGTAGAAAACAATATTGATTCAACACAATGTTGTCAAACTAATATCAAACACAAAACATATTGCCATTGTATACTTAACCAAAAACAAATACTAATTCCAGTGACAAAGATTTTGTTGTCAATAATATCTAAATCTAACATTATCGAACAAATATTGAAACACAAAATATTGTCCTCTACTATTTAAATATATAGATAACATCAAAAATATAGAAACACACAATATCGACTACAATCATTTATAAATAAGGAAACAAATATATATTTTAAATCATAAGCTCATTTTTTTAAATAAACTAAATATAAAAGACAATGAATAGACAAACTATACAAAAAATTAATAATACATTAAACCAATAAACAAAATTATTCACATACAGAACCACAACTATTCACAATACAATTGCTATTAAAAATAGACACATTTAAAAAAAATCTAAAATTGTTACAAGAAAATAAATATTACAACACACATAAAAAACTTAATACAATTATTTTAACCTTATATTAAGATGAATACAATAATCCAACAAATACACATATTTAAAATTAAAACAGAAATGCTAATAAGCGTCTAAAAAAAAGGAAATGAAAGTTCAAACTACACAGAAAGTAACCAGTAAAAATGTACTGTAAAACAAACCAGTAAATATATAAACCTAAATAAATGAACACTATAAAAAGAGTACAAAACCTCACTATTTTTCACAAGAAAATCTTAACAACTTCAAAAAACAACACTTGCTGGACTGCACAATGAGCAGCCTGAAGGAAGACTTCAACAAAATAGCAAGGCACCTTCACAAATAAGTTTTAAAAATAACTTAACTGCAATGTCACCTAACATCATTTTAAAATGCAAATATATAAATACATGACTAAGTTCTCCCTTTCATTATTTATGTTAATCCTGAGATGCTAAAGAAATGCTTCACAGAAATGGAGCACAACACACAAAAAAATCCAACTCCACAGTCATAAACCTGGACAAAATCACTTAAAACTAAAACCACAGCCCTCCAAAACTAAACTAAAGTGTATATTAAACATGCAACTAAAATAAACATTTTCTCACCAACAGAAAAGGAAAGCCCACCTGACCCAAATCTCAACTACATCAAACAGAAATAGAAGAAATTATGAACCTGATGAACCCTTCCTCCTACACAAAAATCTAAATAATAAAATAAGAATAATCATACTTGCAGCTGAAAACAACCTGCTGAGTCAATGTGAAATGTGGATGATGGACAGCAGCATTCTCACATATTTACACAAACCAATGGTGAATATCCTAAAACTAACATACCCCACATTTATGCACTGCTGCTTACAAGACAAAGTGTAACTTACTATGAACTTTTAAACCACATTATAGTAAAAACTAAAAACTACTCTCCACACACAATTACAATGGACTTTCAACAAGCAATGATACAAACAATACTTAAACTATACCCACACAGCCATTCAAGGCTGCTATTGCCACTTGAACCAAAGCAATTGGAAACCGTTGCAAAACTCTGCACTGAGGGCAGAATACGCAACACACAGCCAGTTTATTTTCAACCTAAAAAGTTAATAGCCCTGGCATGAGTACCATTAACAGACATAGCTACAACATTCTAATTGAATCCCCATCTACCCAAAGAAATTAACAAAAACTAACGGCCTGATTATGAGTTCGACAGTCTGACTGCGTACCGCCACGCCAGCGGTCCGAAGAAGACCGCCGCAGCAGCGGTCTCCCGCCCGCTTTATTATGATGTCTCTGATGGGCCAGTGGCAGTCTTTCTGACGTCGGTGAATGCTTTTTCATATTTGTTGATGCATGGTTGTATATTCTGCCTGCACAAGTGCCAAAAGTACACATATGCATTACACGTGAAAAAATACCTACTACCCATTGCTGGAGTCTGGACAATATGTGCCCATCCAGTCAATGGGTAAATACTACAATTAGGACTTACCTGGATTCCAGCACCAAAAGGGTCATTTTCTTTGGGGTCAAGATGCTGCTGTGAAGGGGGACTTGGAGGAAGGGATCAATGTCAGAGACTGAAGGGAAGATAAGTAAATGGGTGAGTATGCATCCCAATTCCTTAATTTCTGAAGACTCAAAGCAGGTGGTACCACCATCATGGTAGGCTTTTTGGAAAGCCAACTCATAATTCAGATGGCGGAGAAACTTCTCTGTACCCCCCTACGGTAGCTGCTTTCCCCCGACTGACGCTGCAGCGGTCGGCAGTTGGCTGTTGTGTCGGTTATGCTCTAGCAGTCTTTCATTCTGAAATCGAACAACATCGTAAAACGGCAGGCGGCCGCTTAGTTGGCTGTGGTGAATTCAAACCACAGCGGCGGTGGGACAGACAAACTGATAATCAGGCCCTAAGTTCATTAATGGACTACTTTGGAGAAACTTAGGTTTACAGATTGCACTGCTCTGAACACAGATGACAACCCAAATCCAAATCCCATGGTGGACAAGACAAAACCAGCAACACAGTAGAAGAATGCCAAAATGGCTTGCAAGCTGCACTAGGAAGAGCCCAACCAACACTATACACATTCTTAGAAACTCTCCAAAAAGAATAAGGGCCTGATTATGAGTTTGCCGGTGTGGGAGTGGGGTGGCACGCCACCACCCCGCTCTCACACTGCCAAACTTCACCGCCCCCCACCCACCGGATTACAAGTTGTAATCCAGGCAGGTGGTCCTGCGGTGGCTGGCCCACGGTGCCGCTTTTCAAAGGCTCATAAGAGGACATTAGAAAGGCAGAGCCTTGGGACCGCCACAGCACGTTCCAGCATGGCATGGACTATAAAGTCCAAGCCGTGCTGGAACAGGGGTTGCAGAAAGGCTGGGGGCACAACAAACCAAATCAAACCTAAAATAACTAAACAAACCAGGGAAATGTATGAACTGCTAACAATCAAATTAAGACTCATTGTAAATAACAAAGGAGTAGACTACCTAGAAATGATAGGTAAATCACTATTATAAACCACCTACCTGCCCATATACTCACAAATAAAATATAACAAAAACGAACAATACCACAACATAAACAATTTTAAATACATTTTAAAATAATCATTTTTATAAATCAGTCTATAGTAGTAACATATTAAAAAAGCAAAAAATAAGACTGATAGATAAAAATATTAATTTTAATATTTCATTAAAAACACTCGTAGGAAAACCAAAAATATGCAATATAAACTATATACAAAGTAGCTCAGGAGTTAAAACACTTTAGACCTGGCAACCTTGGTGTGATTTCCCCCTAACATTTTGGCTTCAGACTTCCTTTTTTTGCTTACTTCATTTTTGCTGGCCTTAGGACTCTGCACATTTCACCACTGCTAACCAGTGCTAAAGTGCTTGTGCACTGTGCTCAAAACATGTGAACATTGGCTTACACCCAATTGGCATATTTAATTTAATTATAAGTCCCTAGTAAAGTGCACTACGTGTACCCAGGGCCTGTAAATTAAATGCTACAAATGGGCCTGCAGTACTGATTGTGCAACCCAAGTAGCTCTTTAAACATGTCTCAGGCCTGCCGTTGCAGAGCCTGTGTAGGTAGTTTTAACTTGCCATGTCGACCTGGCAAAATAAACCTTTGACTAGCCCAAACCTTCCTTTTTAATACATATATGTCACCCCTAAAGTAGGACCTGGACGGCCACAAGGGTAGGGTGCAGTGTATTTAAACAGTTGGACATCTACATTTAAGTTTTGCATGCCCTGGTAGTGAAATACTCTTAAATTTGTTTTTCACTACTGCAAAGCCTGTCTCTCCTATGGCACACCATTAGAGCTGCCTTATTAAATTTTATGATATTTGGACAAAATATCGAGAAAAATATGGAGATGCAGAAATATTGAGTTGTAAATATCATGATGCACAAATATCGTGTGCAAAAATATTGTTGACAAGAATATTGATTTTAAGGTAAGTAATATTGTTGCAAAAATATCTATGTTGTTAATATCGTTTACAAAAATTTTGCTAATAATATCGGGCCCGATTCACAAAGGTAAAGTTAGACGAAAGCCTAACTTTACGACTTTCGGTATTCACAAACACATACATATGTGTGTGTGTTTTAAAAATAAAAATAAGTATAACATTGACATTTATATTTTAATTATTTAAATATATTTAATTTACATTATATTACTGTTAAATGTTAATATATTTAATGTTAACTATTTCTAACTATACATATGTTAAAAAACAATATTTTTGTCTTCGATATTAGTGTAAAACGATATTTTTTCCAATATTTTTGTCATTTACATTTTAAGAATGGGAAAACAAAAGTTTTGCACTCGACATTTTTGACACGATATTTATATACCATGATATTTATGGTTTTGATATTTTGTCAGTGAACCGCATTTCATAAGTGCAATATCCAAATGGAAAGAGATAACTGGTTAATTTTTGGTGCCTCTGGAATCCAAATTTAAATTACTAATTTATGGTGAAGTTGGATTTAAAATTACGATTCTGAAAATGCCACTTTTAGAAATTTGCCATTTTCTTGCCTTAGCCGTTTGGTGCCTGCAGCCTGTCTCGGGCCACATGACCAGGTGTAGTTGGAAGTTGGGCTTTGAGTATTCCCCCTAGGCAGTTACACACAATGGGAGCTAAGGTGTGACTGGATGGGCCATCACTGGCAGGATGGGAGTGAGGAGCTGGGCTCAACCTCACTTACACCTGAATAGGCTATGTCAAAGGGCTGCATAACCCCTGTAGCTATGCCTCTAGAAGTTTCTCCCGACTTAAAGTACTTAAAGGCACAACTGTGTATAAAAGAAGGATATAGTAAACACAAGGAGATGATGGATGGAGTGCTGAAACTTTTCAGACACTCACCCCCAGTCACAATTCTGGGTTGAATCCATCATCATTCTTTAGCTCACTTCGCCACCTCAGTTCAGACCCAGCTATATGCAAATCAGTCTTGATCCTGTGCCTCATGGGAACAGTCCAGCCCGAACTGCCAAGCCTGGTCTTCCCTGAACCGGAAGCAAGAATCCTGGGACCGGTTTCTGGGTAACACCCTTCATCAGCCAGGCTAGCTTGAATCCAGTGGCAAAGTGAGCAAGGGACCCACGTCTGGGCATACCCTGCCAACTTAGGGCAAACAAAGTCCTGGCTTGGCAGTTCAGGCTGGAAAGATTTCACGCAGTCACTTTTCCGACGCTGGTGCGTCAAATCCTTACGCCTGCTTCAAGCAGGCGTAAGGATTGACGCACCATGTTAGGGATAGGGAAGGTTGGAACAGTGCTGGAGTTGCGTCGCGCTTGCGACACAACTTCAGCACTGCGCCAACCTTCCGCCGGCAGATGCATCACGCATCTGCTTATCCTTGCGCCACGATGCGCCGCATTGTAAATGCGGCGCATCGGACGTGGCGCAAGGGTAAACTTGCGTGACGCATTTTCTCTGGCGCATCCCTGCTGATATGCAGGGATGCGCCAGGGAACGTAAATATGCCCCCAAGTTTCTTAAAAAGGGGTCTATATCTAATGCAAAGAAGAGGGGTGAACAAGGACACGTCTGCCTTGTACCTCTGGTGATCGGGATGGTATCAGACTCCATTCCCCATCAACTGTAATTTTAGCCATGGGATTAGTATATAATGTTTGCATAGTGATCTTGAAGCCTGGGCCGAAGCACAGTCTTTCCAGAGTCTTCCACAGGTATACTCCATTTACCCGATAGAATGCCTTTTCTGCGTAGACGCGGGATCATAGGTCTTCCGTATCTCAGCTATATTAAAAAGGGCAATCATCCCCCTTACATACTCCATAGTACCCCGACCAGGGACAAAACCGTGCTGCCATGGTGAGACTTATGTAGCAAAGACCCTAGATTTTAGCATCACATTTAATAGTGAGATTAGTTGGTAGGAGCCCTGAGTAGATGAGGAGTTCCCCTTCTTCAAAAAAAAATACAATACAGGTAGATGACCAGGTAACAGGGAAAGAGAACCTACATTTAGCGTTCTTGAAAGTCATGACGATATCCTGTAAAAAGGGTTGAGCAAAAAGTGCTATAAAATTCTAGGGGGGAGTCATATCAGGCCCAACCACCTTCACTTGTGCCAGTGGATCTCATCTTTCACCTAGGGATTGCTAATAAGGAAGGAATGTTCTTTGGCGTTCCACTGTAACTCCCCGTACCCATTGTGTTTTGACCAGAGAATCAAGTGCCACTTTTAGTTTTTCCAAAGGCAGAGGAAGCACATGTTCTGCAGATTCCGCCTTATCTAAAGTTACATGGCATGAACGTTCTAAATACTGTCTAATCCCATTTGGAGTAGGGAAAAAATCTTCCCGGTAGAGAGCCTGGTAAAATTCCTTGACGACTGTAATAATAGAATCTGTGGAGTTCACCAAATGCCCTTGCTTATCCTGTATAGGGTTAATGGCATTCCGGGTCTCTTTCTGTCTAGCTTATAGGGCCAGAACCCTGCCTCTGCTGTCTCAATATCATAGCATTCTGTTACTGTGTGATTGATACCTAGCTGCCATTGTCCTCTTGAGAAATCCATTCATCACAGCTTTAATGACTGCAATCTTTTGATGGACAACATGATCCTCCAGTTCTCCCATTATTATGCTGGCATGCTTCAGCTCCAGGTGAGTCCATGCATTATAATACTCCTTGATTGTACTGGCCTAGGCTTTCTGATATTGGAAACCATGGCTCAGGGTTTCCCTTCTAATGCCAGCTTTTAAAGCATCCAATAAAACCCTAGATGATGCGTTACATCTATTTCTAATCAACTAATCAAAAAATCTGCAACTCTCTCCGTCTGATATACTTGGGGTCTAGCTGTAAGGCCCTACCAAATGTCCAGGAGTTGTGTGGTCTGACAATGACAGAAAGCACTCCTTGAATACCAGTGGATTAATGATTGGAGAAAACCTTGGGGTATTTTTCTATTTGTGTCCCCCTCAGCAGACTAGAGGAAATTAAAAAGTAATTTAGCTGAATATACTTTCTATGGGAACAGGAGAGAAAGGTATAGCCAGGATCTGACATGTTCAAGCTGGCCCAGGTGTTGATAAGCCCGTGAAGCTCCATGATTTGCTGTATATCTATACAAATCTTCGGGTACATCCCACATATGCCTGTGTGGGTACCAGTTCTGCGTCACTATTGCAGTTGAGATCCACACAGATAATGATGGGCAGTGACCAGGTAGCAAATCTCACCCCTAGAAGTTCTATGATAGCTGCTTCATCAAGGTTAGATCCATAAATAGAGCAGATAGTGAATTTATATCCAAGTATCTGACATTCAAGTATTGCCCACTTTCAAAGTTTGTCTGAGGCAAACTTGTTGGCAAACAAATAAATTCCCTTTGGCTAGAATAGCCTTTAAGGTGAGGGGGGACATACGGGACCATTGGATAGTAGTACTCTGCATAGTATAAGTCAATAAATAATACCCAAGATTCTCAAGCAAACATTTCTTAGTGACAGGCATGTGTGTTTCTGGCAGACACCCAGTCTTCCCAACTTTGCTGCACCCATACACCACTTGGCCTTGTCGTTTAAAACCCTGGACATTAATTGAGCCAATGTGGAGCTTGTACATATGTTTTAACTAAACCAGCCAGCAGAAGACAACAAGTGAGGCTTACTGTGGATAGCTTCCCTTAAACTTGGCTGTCTCGGCCACAGCATAAAATGTTCCTTGCAAATAGCAATTTTCAGAGCCCCCTATCCTCCTTCCCTCCGAACTCACTGATTCATTGAGATAGCTTCCCTCTTCTTTTCTCCTACTTTTTCCGCATCTCTCCCTACCCCTCCCAACCCTCTCTTAGCCCATCCGACCTCTCTCTCTCTCCCCCCAAATACTGCATTGACTAGCCCCAACAGTCCCCCCAAGCTCTCCCACCATCCCTTGGAAAAAGCCAGACCTACCCTCGTCGGTCTGTGTTATGTGGCAAACACCCTCCACCCCTCCGCACAGGATCAGTGAATGGTACTACAACCTCACAGCAATCAATTCATGTATCACCGAAAATTACAAAAACAGCCCCTTGAATCCCCCAGAAAAAACTATCAAATAGAAATGACAAAATAAGGTGTCCAGATACTCTTTTGTCTTGATTTCATAATTAAAGGTGCAGGTTTTGTTATTTAAAATTGTCTTGAGTGTGGCTGGATAGAGCAGGAAGGTTGGATGGCCGCAGTCTCCAGCAATGCTCAATGGTCATGTGGCAGAAATCAGGTCTCACAAAGAAAGTGTGACACTCCACCTACCGCTTAGAGTCAGGTTATACTTTTTAAAAATTATTTGCCAAAGGAGACAGTTACCAAAAAAAACCTAGAATGCCTTTAGGCTTGGGATTGGTTAATGCTTTGCCCTGGTGTGATTGCTTTAAGATGAGGGTTAACCTCTGGGCCGTTGGATCTCATGCTCCCAGTTCGGTCCTGTAAGCTTCGGGAAGGAAGTTTGAAACAGATTAATCACAGTTTTCATAGAATCACCTCACTCTGCACCTTCCTTGATCCTGAGGATCCTTATATATTTTTTCAATTCCTCCAGCTTCCATAGACTGTCGACAAATCGAGTCTCTTGCGAGGTGGCCTGTTCCCTCACAGAGGCCAGGTCAGTCTTCAGTTCATTGTGCATTCCTCCATTCTTTCCACTATCTCTGAGCAAGTCCTGTAGATTTTCCGGATTGCTCCTGCAATTTCCTTGTAGCTGGACAAACTCTCCTATTATTTGCCTGAGTCACCTTCCAATGTGCCATAAGACCATGATAGATAGCCTTGAGAGCAGGAGAATCCCCCTTACTATTCCTTTCAGAGCAGATAAAATACCCATGATAGGTACATGTTGACTGACTGAACAGTCCCATTTAAAATCCTGCCTAGAGCTTCCCTTATGGGACACTTTTGGTGGAAGCCTCTGAGCTTTGTGGCTGGTATTTACTTACCCATCTCCATGATGGTTCACTGATAGAATATCTATGTAACAAACATCGATGTCTAAATATCGAGAAAAAAATATCGACTGCAAAAATATCCACTCCAATACTTTAACAGGTAAGTACAGAAATATTGAACCAAAAATATTGAGGTAAAAAATATAGATGAAAAAAATATTGATTTAAAAATATATTTAAAATAAAATAATATATAGTAAATATATTAAATATTAATATTATTTTTAACAAACTAAATTAAATTTAATATACATTTTAACTAAATATAACAAATAAACTTAATTGAAAAAAATATAAACACACAAACAAACATTTATACAAATACATATATTTACTTTAACATAATTTATTAAGTATTTTCTTTATTTAATTTTTGTTTTAATTTTTTAACTTTAAAAGTATATAAAAATTAAATATATATATCAATAATTAAAAATAAAAACATTCTATAACAAATTAAAACATTAAAATATTTAAGAAAAATAACTTACATTTTCCAATACAATAAATGCAACAGTAGGGAAAGTGTTGGATAGCGGAATAATTAAATTTACTATTCTAACTCCAGTGAGTGCAACAGTAGGGAAAGTGTTGGATAGCAGAGGGGTAAAAATTACTTTTCCCACTCCAGTGATAGCAACAGTAGGGAAAGTGGTGGATAGCGGAGGGGAAAAAATTACTATTCCCACTCCAAAGAGTGCAACAGTATGGAAAGTGTTGGATAGCGGAGGGGTAAAAATTACTATTCCCACTCCAAAGAGTGCAACAGTAGGGAAAGTGTTGGATAGCAGAGGGGTAAAAATTACTATTCCCACTCCAGTGAGTGCAAAAGTAGGGTAAGTGTTGGATACCGGAGGAATTAAATTTACTATTCCCACTCCAGTGATAGCAACAGTAGGGAAAGTGTTGGATAGCGGAGGGGAAAAAATTACTCTTTCCACTCCAAAGAGTGAAACAGTAGGGAAAGTGTTGGATAGCGGAGGGGTAAAAATTACTATTCCCACTCCAAAGAGTGCAACCGTAGGGAGAGTGTTGGATAGCAGAGGGAAAAAATTACTATTCCCACTCCAGTGAGTGCAAAAGTAGGGTAAGTGCTGGATACCGGAGGAATTTGGGGCCATATGTATCATTCCTAGGTTTTGCGATTCTCAAATAGCGATTTTTGGCGAATCGCTATTTGAGAATCGCAAAATCGGATGTATGAAACAAATCGCAATTTCTTTGCAAATCGTCAAAATTCGCAGAATTATCTGCGAAACCCCACATTGCGATTCCTTAATTGTGAATTCGCAAATAAGGAATCGCAAAATCGGGAGTCTGCCATTGAGGTGCAGCTTGATGACATCACAACCAGGAAGTGTGACTGCACAGCTGCACCTGATTGCCAGAAGCTCAGTCAAAGGCTGGGAGGAGAGTGAAGGAGCACAGCACTGCCATCCAGGGAGGTGAAATGAATCCGCAGGAGAAGGAGAAGGAGGATGCAGGAAGGAAGAGAAAACCAAAGTTCAGTGAGAGGGAGCAGGAAGTTCTTATAGAGGAGATGGTAGTCAGCCATGAACTCCTCTTTGGCAAAAAATCCCTGCGCGTGCCGGAGGCAAGGAAGCGGAAAATCTGGGATTCCATACAGGAAAAGGTGAATGCCATTGGCGTGACCCACCGCACCGTGGAGGATCTGCGCAAGCGGTGGTACGATATGCGCCAAAGATCCAAAGAAAAGGTGGCAACCAGGTTGGCTGAGTCGAATAAGACCGGTGGCGGAACATCCACTGCAACAGACTCCACGCCCCATGAGGAGTTGGTGGAGTCCACCTTGCAACCCGAGAGCGTCAGTGGAGTGGCTGACCTGGACAGCTCCGACCCACCCCCACCAGAAAAGGTAAGATGAATGCCATCTGTCCCCTGCCACTCCTCAATAGCACCCACACAGTTAGGACCCCCAGTAGCAAAACAGTTGTGCAACTCCAGTACATGTTGTTGTGTACACCCTGAAATGCATCATGGGAGATGTAGTCATGTGCACCAAACAGTGTTGCAATGAGACACAGCAAGGTAGTAACAATGCCAGTGAGTTAGGGAAGGGTAAAATCAGGCAGAGAGTACGTAGGTGATGCAAATAAGAAGTAGATTTATTCTCTCACAAAAGGAGTTGCAGGACACTAAAACAAATGTCTGTGCTTCTGTCTCCACAGCACCACCGGTAAGGCAGGAGGGCAGTGCAGGGGCTGAGGAGGCAGACGACAATGATGAGCAGGGAGGGGATGAGGAGCAGGAGGTACAGACCCCTAAGATCCCTGTAGTATGCAGAAAGCGCCACATCGTGCCACCACTACCACAGATGGAGGCAGACCAAGACGATAGCGGAGGAGAATCCCAGCCAGTCCCGGGCCACCGGACAGTCCGTCGCAGGCAACAGTCCCCTGACCCCCAGAGGGAAGGAGGGGGGAACAGGCGCAGGTCAAGGGCGTCCACCAGTGCTGGTGCTGAGGATCAGCAGTCCGTGTTCGCCGGGCTGGAGGGCACCATGCTGAGGGTGCAGCGCATGCAAGCAAAATCAATGCGGTCAATGCAGCGTCAGTTTGCCTCTTTAAACCATCACATGAGCGACATGAGGGATGGGTTCACGGAAATGACCGGTGCAATACGCAAACTGTGTGCCGTGCAGAGGAGAGCCAACGCCCCCATGGACACATACAGCAAGGCGGTCAACCGCCTGTGCACCGTCACGTCCCTGCTGTCACGTCGTACCGGCGCAGGGGGGGGGGCGTTCCGGCGCAGGAACGCCTCAAAAAAGTGACGTAGTGAAATCTACAAGATTTCACGCAGTCACTTTTCTGACGCTGGTGCGTCAAATCCTTACGCTTGCTTCAAGCAGGCGTAAGGATTGACGCACCATGTTAGGGATAGGGAAGGTTGGAACAGTGCTGGAGTTGCGTCGCGCTTGCGACACAACTTCAGCACTGCGCCAACCTTCCGCCGGCAGATGCGTCACGCAATTGCTTATCCTTGCGCCACGATGCGCCGCATTGTAAATGCGGCACATCGGACGTGGTGCAAGGGTAAACTTGCGTGATGCATTTTCTCTGGCGCATCCCTGCTGATATGCAGGGATGCGCCAGGGAACGTAAATATGCCCCCAAGTTTCTTAAAAAGGGGTCTATATCTAATGCAAAGAAGAGGGGTGAACAAGGACACGTCTGCCTTGTACCTCTGGTGATCGGGATGGTATCAGACTCCATTCCCCATCAACTGTAATTTTAGCCATGGGATTAGTATATAATGTTTGCATAGTGATCTTGAAGCCTGGGCCAAGCACAGTCTTTCCAGAGTCTTCCACAGGTATACTCCATTTACCCGATAGAATGCCTTTTCTGCGTAGACGCGGGATCAGAGGTCTTCCGTATCTCTGCAATATTAAAAGGGCAATCATCCCCCTTACATACTCCATAGTACCTCGACCAGGGACAAAACCGTGCTGCCATGGTGAGACTTATGTAGCAAAGACCCTAGATGTTAGCATCACATTTAATAGTGAGATTAGTTGGTAGGAGCCCTGAGTAGATGAGGAGTTCCCTTCTTCAAAAAAAATACAATACAGGTAGATGACCAGGTAACAGGGAAAGAGAACCTACATTTAGCGTTCTTGAAAGTCATGACGATATCCTGTAAAAAGGGTTGAGCAAAAAGTGCTATAAAATTCTAGGGGGGAGTCATATCAGGCCCAACCACCTTCACTTGTGCCAGTGGATCTCATCTTTCACCTAGGAATTGCTAATAAGGAAGGAATGTTCTTTGGCGTTCCACTGTAACTCCCCGTACCCATTGTGTTTTGACCAGAGAATCAAGTGCCACTTTTAGTTTTTCCAAAGGAAGAGGAAGCACATGTTCTGCAGATTCCACCTTATCTAAAGTTACATGGCATGAATGTTCTAAATACTGTCTAATCCCATTTGGAGTAGGGAAAAAATCTTCCCGGTAGAGAGCCTGGTAAAATTCCTTGACGACTCTAATAATAGAATCTGTGGAGTTCACCAAATGCCCTTGCTTATCCTGTATAGGGTTAATGGCATTCCGGGTCTCTTTCTGTCTAGCTTATAGGGCCAGAACCCTGCCTCTGCTGTCTCAATATCATAGCATTCTGTTACTGTGTGATTGATACCTAGCTGCCATTGTCCTCTTGAGAAATCCATTCATCTCAGCTTTAATGACTGCAATCTTTTGATGGACAACATGATCCTCCAGTTCTCCCATTATTATGCTGGCATGCTTCAGCTCCAGGTGAGTCCATGCATTATAATACTCCTTGATTGTACTGGCCTAGGCTTTCTGATATTGGAAACCATGGCTCAGGGTTTCCCTTCTAATGCCAGCTTTTAAAGCATCCAATAAAACCCTAGATGATTCGTTACATCTATTTCTAATCAACTAATCAAAAAATCTGCAACCCTCTCCGTCTGATATACTTGGGGTCTAGCTGTAAGGCCCTACCAAATGTCCAGGAGTTGTGTGGTCTGACAATGACAGAAAGCACTCCTTGAATACCAGTGGATTAATGATTGGAGAAAACCTTGGGGTATTTTTCTATTTGTGTCCCCCTCAGCAGACTAGAGGAAATTAAAAAGTAATTTAGCTGAACATACTTTCTATGGGAACAGGAGAGAAAGGTATAGCCAGGATCTGACATGTTCAAGCTGGCCCAGGTGTTGATAAGCCCATGAAGCTCCATGATTTGCTGTATATCTATACAAATCTTCGGGGTACATCCCACATATGCCTGTGTGGGTACCAGTTCTGCATCACTATTGCAGTTGAGATCCACACAGATAATGATGGGCAGTGACCAGGTAGCAAATCTCACCCCTAGAAGTTCTATGATAGCTGCTTCATCAAGGTTAGATCCATAAATAGAGCAGATAGTGAATTTATATCCAAGTATCTGACATTCAAGTATTGCCCACTTTCAAAGTTTGTCTGAGGCAAACTTGTTGGCAACAAATAAATTCCCTTTGGCTAGAATAGCCTTTAAGGTGAGGGGGGACATACGGGACCATTGGATAGTAGTACTCTGCATAGTATAAGTCAATAAATAATACCCAAGATTCTCAAGCAAACATTTCTTAGTGACAGGCATGTGTGTTTCTGGCAGACACCCAGTCTTCCCAACTTTGCTGCACCCATACACCACTTGGCCTTGTCGTTTAAACCCTGGATATTAATTGAGCCAATGTGGAGCTTGTACATATGTTTTAACTAAACCCGCCAGCAGAAGACAACAAGTGAGGCTTACTGTGGATAGCTTCCCTTTAAACTTGGCTGTCTCGGCCACAGCATAAAATGTTCCTTGCAAATAGCAATTTTCAGAGCCCCCTATCCTCCTTCCCTCTGAACTCACTGATTCATTGAGATAGCTTCCCTCTTCTTTTCTCCTACTTTTTCTGCATCTCTCCCTACCCCCTCCCAACCCTCTCTTAGCCCATCCGACCTCTCTCTCTCTCCCCCAAATACTGCATTGACTAGCCCCAACAGTCCCCCCAAGCTCTCCCACCATCCCTTGGAAAAAGCCAGACCTACCCTCGTCGGTCTGTGTTATGTGGCAAACACCCTCCACCCCTCCGCACAGGATCAGTGAATGGTACTACAACCTCACAGCAATCAATTCATGTATCACACCTAAAATTACAAAAACAGCCCCTTGAATCCCCAGAAAAAACTATCAAATAGAAATGACAAAATAAGGTGTCCAGATACTCTTTTGTCTTGATTTCATAATTAAAGGTGCAGGTTTTGTTATTTAAAATTGTCTTGAGTGTGGCTGGATAGAGCAGGAAGGTTGAACGGCTGCAGTCTCCAGCAATGCTCAATGGTCATGTGGCAGAAATCAGGTCTCACAAAGAAAGTGTGACACTCCACCTACCGCTTAGAGTCAGGTTATACTTTTTAAAAATTATTTGCCAAAGGAGACAGTTACCAAAAACAACCTAGAATGCCTTTAGGCTTGGGATTGGTTAATGCTTTGCCCTGGTGTGATTGCTTTAAGATGAGGGGTAACCTCTGGGCTGTTGGATCTCATGCTCCCAGTTCGATCCTGTAAGCTTCGGGAAGGAAGTTTGAAACAGATTAATCACAGTTTTCATAGAATCACCTCCCTCTGCACCTTCCTTGATCCTGAGGATCCTTATATTTTTTTTCAATTCCTCCAGCTTCCATAGCCTGTCGACAAATCGAGCCTCTTGCGAGGTGGCCTGTTCCCTCACAGAGGCCAGGTCAGTCTTCAGTTCATTGTGCATTCCTCCATTCTTTCCACTATCTCTGAGCAAGTCCTGTAGATTTTCCGGATTGCTCCTGCAATTTCCTTGTAGCTGGACAAACTCTCCTATTATTTGCCTGAGTCACCTTCCAATGTGCCATAAGACCATGTTAGATAGCCTTGAGAGCAGGAGAATCCCCCTTACTATTCCTTTCAGAGCAGATAAAATACCCACGATAGGTACATGTTGACTGACTGAACAGTCCCATTTAAAATCCTGCCTAGAGCTTCCCTTATGGGACACTTTTGGTGGAAGCCTCTGAGCTTTGTGGCTGGTATTTACTTACTCATCTCCATGATGGTTCACTGATAGAATATCTATGTAACAAACATCGATGTCTAAATATCGAAAAAAAATATCGACTGCAAAAATATCCACTCTAATACTTTAACAGGTAAGTACAGAAATATTGAACCAAAAATATTGAGGTAAAAAATATAGATGTAAAAAATATTGATTTAAAAATATATATAAAATAAAATAATATATAGTAAATATATTAAATATTAATATTATTTTTAACAAACTAAATTAAATTTAATATACATTTTAACTAAATATAACAAATAAACTTAATTGAAAAAAATATAAACACACAAACATTTATACAAATACATATATTTACTTTAACATAATTTATTAAGTATTATCTTTATTTAATTTTTGTTTTAATTTTTTAACTTTAAAATTATATAAAAATTAAATATATATATATATATATATATATCAATAATTAAAAATAAAAACATTCTATAACAAATTAAAACATTAAAATATTTAAGAAAAATAACTTACATTTTCCAATACAATAAATGCAACAGTAGGGAAAGTGTTGGATAGCGGAATAATTAAATTTACTATTCTAACTCCAGTGAGTGCAACAGTAGGGAAAGTGTTGGATAGCGGAGGGGTAAAAATTACTTTTCCCACTCCAGTGATAGCAACAGTAGGGAAAGTGGTGGATAGCGGAGGGGAAAAAATTACTATTCCCACTCCAAAGAGTGCAACAGTAGGGAAAGTGTTGGATAGCGGAGGGGTAAAAATTACTATTCCCACTCCAAAGAGTGCAACAGTAGGGAAAGTGTTGGATAGCAGAGGGGTAAAAATTACTATTCCCACTCCAGTGAGTGCAAAAGTAGGGTAAGTGTTGGATACAGGAGGAATTAAATGTACTATTCCCACCCAAGTGATAGCAACAGTAGGGAAAGTGTTGGATAGCGAGGGAAAAAATTACTCTTTCCACTCCAAAGAGTGAAACAGTAGGGAAAGTGTTGGATAGCGGAGGGGTAAAAATTACTATTCCCACTCCAAAGAGTGCAACCGTAGGGAGAGTGTTGGATAGCAGAGGGAAAAAAATTACTATTCCCACTCCAGTGAGTGCAAAAGTAGGGTAAGTGCTGGATACCGGAGGAATTTGGGGCCATATGTATCATTCCTAGGTTTTGCGATTCTCAAATAGCGATTTTTTGCGAATCGCTATTTGAGAATCGCAAAATCGGATGTATGAAACAAATTGCCAAAATTCGCAGAATTATCTGCGAAACCCCACATTGCGATTCCTTAATTGTGGATTCGCAAATAATGAATCGCAAAATCGGGAGTCTGCCATTCAGGTGCAGCTTGATGACATCACAACCAGGAAGTGTGACTGCACAGCTGCACCTGATTGCCAGAAGCTCAGTCAAAGGCTGGGAGGAGAGTGAAGGAGCACAGCACTGCCATCCAGGGAGGTGAAATGAATCCGCAGGAGAAGGAGAAGGAGGATGCAGCAAGGAAGAGAAAACCAAAGTTCAGTGAGAGGGAGCAGGAAGTTCTTATAGAGGAGATGGTAGTCAGCCATGAACTCCTCTTTGGCAAAAAATCCCTGCGCGTGCCGGAGGCAAGGAAGCGGAAAATCTGGGATTCCATACAGGAAAAGGTGAATGCCATTGCCGTGACCCACCGCACCGTGGAGGATCTGCGCAAGCGGTGGTACGATATGCGCCAAAGATCCAAAGAAAAGGTGGCAACCAGGCTGGCTGAGTCGAATAAGACCGGTGGCGGAACATCCACTGCAACAGACTCCACGCCCCATGAGGAGTTGGTGGAGTCCACCTTGCAACCCGAGAGCGTCAGTGGAGTGGCTGACCTGGACAGCTCCGACCCACCCCCCACCAGAAAAGGTAAGATGAATGCCATCTGTCCCCTGCCACTCCTCAACAGCACCCACACAGTTAGGACCCCCCAGTAGCAAAACAGTTGTGCAACTCCAGTACATGTTGTTGTGTACACCCTGAAATGCATCATGGGAGATGTAGTCATGTGCACCAAACAGTGTTGCAATGAGACACAGCAAGGTAGTAACAATGCCAGTGAGTTAGGGAAGGGTAAAATCAGGCAGAGAGTACGTGGGTGATGCAAATAAGAAGTAGATTTATTCTCTCACAAAAGGAGTTGCAGGACACTAAAACAAATGTCTGTGCTTCTGTCTCCACAGCACCACCGGTAAGGCAGGAGGGCAGTGCAGGGGCTGAGCAGGCAGACGACAATGATGAGCAGGCAGGGGATGAGGAGCAGGAGGTACAGACCCCTAAGATCCCTGTAGTATGCAGAAAGCGCCACATCGTGCCACCACTACCACATATGGAGGCAGACCAAGACGATAGCGGAGGAGAATCCCAGCCAGTCCCGGGCCACCGGACAGTCCGTCGCAGGCAACAGTCCCCTGACCCCCAGAGGGAAGGAGGGGGAACAGGCGCAGGTCAAGGGCGTCCACCAGTGCTGGTGCTGAGGATCAGCAGTCCGTGTTCGCCGGGCTGGAGGGCACCATGCTGAGGGTGCAGCGCATGCAAGCAAAATCAATGCGGTCAATGCAGCGTCAGTTTGCCTCTTTAAACCATCACATGAGCGACATGAGGGATGGGTTCAGGGAAATGACCGGTGCAATACGCAAACTGTGTGCCGTGCAGAGGAGAGCCAACGCCCCCATGGACACATACAGCAAGGCGGTCAACCGCCTGTGCACCGTCACGCCCCTGCTGTCATGTCGCACCGGCGCAGGGGGGCGTTCGGCGCAGGAACGCCTGGAAAGTGACGTAGTGAAATCTACAAGATTTCACGCAATCACTTTTCTCGACGCTGTGCAGTGCCAATCCTTACGCCTGCTTCAAGCAGGCGTAAGGATTGACGCACCATGTTAGGGATAGGGAAGGTTGGAACAGTGCTGGAGCTGCGTCGCGCTTGCGACACAACTTCAGCACTGCGCCAACTCTTCCGCCGGCAGATGCGTCATGCATCTGCTTATCCTTGCGCCACGATGCGCCGCATTGTAAATGCGGCGCATCGGACGTGGCGCAAGGGTAAACTTGCGTGACGCATTTTCTCTGACGCATCCCTGCTGATATGCAGGGATGCGCCAGGGAACGTAAATATGCCACCAAGTTTCTTAAAAAGGGGTCTATATCTAATGCAAAGAAGAGGGGTGAACAAGGACACGTCTGCCTTGTACCTCTGGTGATCGGGATGGTATCAGACTCCATTCCCCATCAACTGTAATTTTAGCCATGGGATTAGTATATAATGTTTGCATAGTGATCTTGAAGCCTGGGCCGAAGCACAGTCTTTCCAGAGTCTTCCACAGGTATACTCCATTTACCCGATAGAATGCCTTTTCTGCGTAGACGCGGGATCATAGGTCTTCCGTATCTCAGCTATATTAAAAAGGGCAATCATCCCCCTTACATACTCCATAGTACCCCGACCAGGGACAAAACCGTGCTGCCATGGTGAGACTTATGTAGCAAAGACCCTAGATTTTAGCATCACATTTAATAGTGAGATTAGTTGGTAGGAGCCCTGAGTAGATGAGGAGTTCCCTTCTTCAAAAAAAATACAATACAGGTAGATGACCAGGTAACAGGAAAGAGAACCTACATTTAGCGTTCTTGAAAGTCATGACGATATCCTGTAAAAAGGGTTGAGCAAAAAGTGCTATAAAATTCTAGGGGAGTCATATCAGGCCCAACCACCTTCACTTGTGCCAGTGGATCTCATCTTTCACCTAGGGATTGCTAATAAGGAAGGAATGTTCTTTGGCGTTCCACTGTAACTCCCCGTACCCATTGTGTTTTGACCAGAGAATCAAGTGCCACTTTTAGTTTTTCCAAAGGAAGAGGAAGCACATGTTCTGCAGATTCCGCCTTATCTAAAGTTACATGGCATGAACGTTCTAAATACTGTCTAATCCCATTTGGAGTAGGGAAAAAATCTTCCCGGTAGAGAGCCTGGTAAAATTCCTTGACGACTCTAATAATAGAATCTGTGGAGTTCACCAAATGCCCTTGCTTATCCTGTATAGGGTTAATGGCATTCCGGGTCTCTTTCTGTCTAGCTTATAGGGCCAGAACCCTGCCTCTGCTGTCTCAATATCATAGCATTCTGTTACTGTGTGATTGATACCTAGCTGCCATTGTCCTCTTGAGAAATCCATTCATCTCAGCTTTAATGACTGCAATCTTTTGATGGACAACATGATCCTCCAGTTCTCCCATTATTATGCTGGCATGCTTCAGCTCCAGGTGAGTCCATGCATTATAATACTCCTTGATTGTACTGGCCTAGGCTTTCTGATATTGGAAACCATGGCTCAGGGTTTCCCTTCTAATGCCAGCTTTTAAAGCATCCAATAAAACCCTAGATGATGCGTTACATCTATTTCTAATCAACTAATCAAAAATCTGCAACCCTCTCCGTCTGATATACTTGGGGTCTAGCTGTAAGGTCCCTACCAAATGTCCAGGAGTTGTGTGGTCTGACAATGACAGAAAGCACTCCTTGAATACCAGTGGATTAATGATTGGAGAAAACCTTGGGGTATTTTTCTATTTGTGTCCCCTCAGCAGACTAGAGGAAATTAAAAGTAATTTAGCTGAACATACTTTCTATGGGAACAGGAGAGAAAGGTATAGCCAGGATCTGACATGTTCAAGCTGGCCCAGGTGTTGATAAGCCCATGAAGCTCCATGATTTGCTGTATATCTATACAAATCTTCGGGGTACATCCCACATATGCCTGTGTGGGTACCAGTTCTGCGTCACTATTGCAGTTGAGATCCACACAGATAATGATGGGCAGTGACCAGGTAGCAAATCTCACCCCTAGAAGTTCTATGATAGCTGCTTCATCAAGGTTAGATCCATAAATAGAGCAGATAGTGAATTTATATCCAAGTATCTGACATTCAAGTATTGCCCACTTTCAAAGTTTGTCTGAGGCAAACTTGTTGGCAACAAATAAATTCCCTTTGGCTAGAATAGCCTTTAAGGTGAGGGGGGACATACGGGACCATTGGATAGTAGTACTCTGCATAGTATAAGTCAATAAATAATACCCAAGATTCTCAAGCAAACATTTCTTAGTGACAGGCATGTGTGTTTCTGGCAGACACCCAGTCTTTCCAACTTTGCTGCACCCATACACCACTTGGCCTTGTCGTTTAAACCCTGGACATTAATTGAGCAAATGTGGAGCTTGTACATATGTTTTAACTAAACCAGCCAGCAGAAGACAACAAGTGAGGCTTACTGTGGATAGCTTCCCTTTAAACTTGGCTGTCTCGGCCACAGCATAAAATGTTCCTTGCAAATAGCAATTTTCAGAGCCCCCTATCCTCTTTCCCTCCGAACTCACTGATTCATTGAGATAGCTTCCCTCTTCTTTTCTCCTACTTTTTCCGCATCTCTCCCTACCCCCTCCCAACCCTCTCTTAGCCCATCCGACCTCTCTCTCTCTCCCCCCCAAATACTGCATTGACTAGCCCCAACAGTCCCCCCAAGCTCTCCCACCATCCCTTGGAAAAAGCCAGACCTACCCTCGTCGGTCTGTGTTATGTGGCAAACACCCTCCACCCCTCCGCACAGGATCAGTGAATGGTACTACAACCTCACAGCAATCAATTCATGTATCACACCTAAAATTACAAAAACAGCCCCTTGAATCCCCCAGAAAAAACTATCAAATAGAAATGACAAAATAAGGTGTCCAGATACTCTTTTGTCTTGATTTCATAATTAAAGGTGCAGGTTTTGTTATTTAAAATTGTCTTGAGTGTGGCTGGATAGAGCAGGAAGGTTGGACGGCCGCAGTCTCCAGCAATGCTCAATGGTCATGTGGCAGAAAGCAGGTCTCACAAAGAAAGTGTGACACTCCACCTACCGCTTAGAGTCAGGTTATACTTTTTAAAAATTATTTGCCAAAGGAGACAGTTACCAAAAACAACCTAGAATGCCTTTAGGCTTGGGATTGGTTAATGCTTTGCCCTGGTGTGATTGCTTTAAGATGAGGGTTAACCTCTGGGCCGTTGGATCTCATGCTCCCAGTTCGATCCTGTAAGCTTCGGGAAGGAAGTTTGAAACAGATTAATCACAGTTTTCATAGAATCACCTCCCTCTGCACCTTCCTTGATCCTGAGGATCCTTATATTTTTTTTCAATTCCTCCAGCTTCCATAGCCTGTCGACAAATCGAGCCTCTTGCGAGGTGGCCTGTTCCCTCACAGAGGCCAGGTCAGTCTTCAGTTCATTGTGCATTCCTCCATTCTTTCCACTATCTCTGAGCAAGTCCTGTAGATTTTCCGGATTGCTCCTGCAATTTGCTTGTAGCTGGACAAACTCTCCTATTATTTGCCTGAGTCACCTTCCAATGTGCCATAAGACCATGATAGATAGCCTTGAGAGCAGGAGAATCCCCCTTACTATTCCTTTCAGAGCAGATAAAATACCCACGATAGGTACATGTTGACTGACTGAAC
The DNA here is from genome assembly GCA_963921515.1 of Calotriton arnoldi. Lineage (NCBI taxonomy): Eukaryota > Metazoa > Chordata > Amphibia > Caudata > Salamandridae > Calotriton > Calotriton arnoldi. The sequence goes on from CAWUFW010016896.1 coordinate 48,694, forward strand.
AGTCCCATTTAAAATCCTGCCTAGAGCTTCCCTTATGGGACACTTTTGGTGGAAGCCTCTGAGCTTTGTGGCTGGTATTTACTTACCCATCTCCATGATGGTTCACTGATAGAATATCTATGTAACAAACATCGATGTCTAAATATCGAAAAAAAATATCGACTGCAAAAATATCCACTCCAATACTTTAACAGGTAAGTACAGAAATATTGAACCAAAATATTGAGGTAAAAATATAGATGTAAAAAATATTGATTTAAAAATATATATAAAATAAAATAATATATAGTAAATATATTAAATATTAATATTATTTTTAACAAACTAAATTAAATTTAATATACATTTTAACTAAATATAACAAATAAACTTAATTGAAAAAAATAAACACACAAACAAACATTTATACAAATACATATATTTACTTTAACATAATTTATTAAGTATTATCTTTATTTAATTTTTGTTTTAATTTTTTAACTTTAAAATTATATAAAAATTAAATATATATATATATATATATATATCAATAATTAAAAATAAAAACATTCTATAACAAATTAAAACATTAAAATATTTAAGAAAAATAACTTACATTTTCCAATACAATAAATGCAACAGTAGGGAAAGTGTTGGATAGCGGAATAATTAAATTTACTATTCTAACTCCAATGAGTGCAACAGTAGGGAAAGTGTTGGATAGCGGAGGGTAAAAATTACTTTTCCCACTCCAGTGATAGCAACAGTAGGGAAAGTGGTGGATAGCGGAGGGGAAAAATTACTATTCCCACTCCAAAGAGTGCAACAGTAGGGAAAGTGTTGGATAGCGGAGGGGTAAAAATTACTATTCCCACTCCAAAGAGTGCAACAGTAGGGAAAGTGTTGGATAGCAGAGGGGTAAAATTACTATTCCCACTCCAGTGAGTGCAAAAGTAGGGTAAGTGTTGGATACCGGAGGAATTAAATTTACTATTCCCACTCCAGTGATAGCAACAGTAGGGAAAGTGTTGGATAGCGGAGGGGAAAAATTACTCTTTCCACTCCAAAGAGTGAAACAGTAGGGAAAGTGTTGGATAGCGGAGGGGTAAAAATTACTATTCCCACTCCAAAGAGTGCAACCGTAGGGAGAGTGTTGGATAGCAGAGGGAAAAAAATTACTATTCCCACTCCAGTGAGTGCAAAAGTAGGGTAAGTGCTGGATACCGGAGGAATTTGGGGCCATATGTATCATTCCTAGGTTTTGCGATTCTCAAATAGCGATTTTTTGCGAATCGCTATTTGAGAATCGCAAAATCGGATGTATGAAACAAATCGCTATTTCTTTGCAAATCGCCAAAATTCGCAGAATTATCTGCGAAACCCCACATTGCGATTCCTTAATTGCGAATTCGCAAATAAGGAATCGCAAAATCGGGAGTCTGCCATTCAGGTGCAGCTTGATGACATCACAACCAGGAAGTGTGACTGCACAGCTGCACCTGATTGCCAGAAGCTCAGTCAAAGGCTGGGAGGAGAGTGAAGGAGCACAGCACTGCCATCCAGGGAGGTGAAATGAATCCGCAGGAGAAGGAGAAGGAGGATGCAGGAAGGAAGAGAAAACCAAAGTTCAGTGAGAGGGAGCAGGAAGTTCTTATAGAGGAGATGGTAGTCAGCCATGAACTCCTCTTTGGCAAAAATCCCGCGCGTGCCGGAGGCAAGGAAGCGGAAAATCTGGGATTCCATAGAGGAAAAGGTGAATGCCATTGGCGTGACCCACCGCACCGTGGAGGATCTGCGCAAGCGGTGGTACGATATGCGCCAAAGATCCAAAGAAAAGGTGGCAACCAGGTTGGCTGAGTCGAATAAGACCGGTGGCGGAACATCCACTGCAACAGACTCCACGCCCCATGAGGAGTTGGTGGAGTCCACCTTGCAACCCGAGAGCGTCAGTGGAGTGGCTGACCTGGACAGCTCCGACCCACCCCCCACCAGAAACGGTAAGATGAATGCCATCTGTCCCCTGCCACTCCTCAATAGCACCCACACAGTTAGGACCCCCCAGTAGCAAAACAGTTGTGCAACTCCAGTACATGTTGTTGTGTACACCCTGAAATGCATCATGGGAGATGTAGTCATGTGCACCAAACAGTGTTGCAATGAGACACAGCAAGGTAGTAACAATGCCAGTGAGTTAGGGAAGGGTAAAATCAGGCAGAGAGTACGTAGGTGATGCAAATAAGAAGTAGATTTATTCTCTCACAAAAGGAGTTGCAGGACACTAAAACAAATGTCTGTGCTTCTGTCTCCACAGCACCACCGGTAAGGCAGGAGGGCAGTGCAGGGGCTGAGGAGGCAGACGACAATGATGAGCAGGCAGGGGATGAGGAGCAGGAGGTACAGACCCCTAAGATCCCTGTAGTATGCAGAAAGCGCCACATCGTGCCACCACTACCACAGATGGAGGCAGACCAAGACGATAGAGGAGGAGAATCCCAGCCAGTCCCGGGCCACCAGACAGTCCGTCGCAGGCAACAGTCCCCTGACCCCCAGAGGGAAGGAGGGGGGAACAGGTGCAGGTCAAGGGCGTCCACCAGTGCTGGTGCTGAGGATCAGCAGTCCGTGTTCGCCGGGCTGGAGGGCACCATGCTGAGGGTGCAGCGCATGCAAGCAAAATCAATGCGGTCAATGCAGCGTCAGTTTGCCTCTTTAAACCATCACATGAGCGACATGAGGGATGGGTTCAGGGAAATGACCGGTGCAATACGCAAACTGTGTGCCGTGCAGAGGAGAGCCAACGCCCGCATGGACACATACAGCAAGGCGGTCAACCGCCTGTGCACCGTCACGTCCCTGCTGTCACGTCGGTGTGTGGGCATGCAGGTGGAAATGGCACATAACAGCCAGGATGTGGCCAAGATCTTGGTGCAGGTAATACATACTGTGGAACTGATGCAGGCGGCTGGCACAGGTGGGATAGGACCCCTGGGCACAGTGTAGAGTGAGGATCAGTCAAGCAGGAGCAGCATGACCCCACCACCCCCTGAGACCAGACGGAGGAGCGGGAGGCGGGGGAGAACACATGATGAGCCGGGGGAGAGCAGTGGGCACCCACAGCGCGGTGCAACAGGCCGTGCCCGCAGGAAATGAGGTGGCATCAGGGAAGCATGGCAATGAGTCAGGTAACACATTGCTGGGGACTGGAGTGTGTCGGACATCTTTGCTCTGTGACTTCAACATTTGCAAATATGAGTGACACACATTAGGTGTGCGTCAGGCTGTGTGCCAGATATATTCCTGCTATTCAAGGAATAAAAACACAGTTGTGCACCAATACATCGCAAAGTGTCATTATTCCTCACCTAGAAATAGTTGTGCGTGATCTCCTGGCGCCTCTGGCGTCCGGCAGCCGCCCCGACACCACATGCTGGTCCTGCACGAGGAGCTGGTCCCTCATCATCAGAGGACTCTGAGCCGCTCAGCTCCACTGGGGTGCCCTTCCTGGTTGCTATGTTGTGGAGCATTGCACATGCGACCACTACCTTGCAGCAGGTCTGTGGGCTGTACTGGAGGGCACCTCCGCTCTTGTGTAGGCACCTAAATCAGCTCTTTAGGATGCCAAAAGTCCTTTCTATCACACTGCGTGTCGACTTGTGGGCACTGTTGTAGCGGTGCTCCGCAGCAGTGGCTGGATTCAGGTAGGGCATCATGATGAAATCACGCACTGCATATGCGATGTCCCCTGCAGGGTGCAAAAGAAATGTGTTACACACTGTCATCCCAATCAAGAGCTTTACTGAATGTGTGAATGTGAGCCATGTATTTACCTAGCAAGTAGCCCTCACCAAACTCCCCAGCCAAGAGGCGACGGTGTAGCCCACTGTGGCGGAACATGAAAGAATCATGGGTGCTACCAGGATATTTTGCCACTATGTCCGTGATGACATGGGTGGCATCACAGACTACCTGGATATTCAGGGAATGATAGGACTTCCTGTTCCTGTACACATATTCTGTCTGGGATGGGGGCGACATGGGTCCCATCAATGCAGCCAATTACATGGGGGAATTTGGCTATCTGATAGAACCCCTGCTTGGTTTGGTCGAGTGCCTGCTGCGTGTTAGGGAAATGGATGTGGTGATGCATCCTCTGCATCATGGCATCCAGGAAACTGTGAAAGAGGCGCGACAGGCTACTCTGTGTCACCCCTCCTGCTGCTGCTATCACCCCCTGGAAAACTCCCAGACGCCAGCAGGTGCAGTGAGCACAGGACCTGCACATGGGTGGGGATGGTGCGTGTCCTGCGTGTGGGGTGCTCCAGCATGGGCTTTAGCTCCTCAATGAGTTCTAGGATGCTATCTGGGTGCAGCCTGAACTTTTCATGGACCTCCTCCTCTGTTTGCTGGAACAAGGTGATGCGTGCCCTGAATATCCTCTCCTGGCGTCTCCTTCCCTGGGCAGCAGCTCTGATCCTCAGTCTCCTAGAGATGATGTACAGCGCAGCCATTGTGAATGGCCCTGTAGCATTCTGGGTCAGTTTATATAGGTTGCACCTGGTTACCACCTGCTCAGAGTTGGTGGTAATTGCGAGGTGCAAAATTGCGAATTTCGTAAATTCGCTATTTGCGAATTTTGATACATTTCATTGCGATTCGCTATTTGCTAATACTTTATTTGCGAAATTCGCAAATGAAGTATCATAAATTGCGACTCGCAGAATTAATCGCAGTTTCATGCTCACAGATTTCTGCGAATCGCTATTTTTGCGATTGGCAATTTTGCACAGCGATTTCCTTTCATACATCGCACAACGCAATTTTGCGATCGCAAACACTGGATTTTTGCGAATCGCAGTGTTTGCGATCGGAAAATTGCTTGATACATATGGCCCTAAATTTACTATTCCAACTTCTGTGGGTGCAACAGTAGGGAAAATGTTGGATAGCGGAGGGGTACAAATTACTATTCCCACTCTAGTTAGTGCAACAGTAGGGAAACTGTTGGATAGCGGAGGGGTAAAAATTACTATTCCCACTCCAGTGAGTGCGAAAGTAGGGTAAGTGTTGGATAGCGGAGTAATTAAATTGACTATTCAAACTCCAGTGAGTGCAACAGTAGGGAAACTGTTGGATAGCGGAGGGGTAAAAATTACTATTCCCACTCCAGTGAGTGCAACAGTAGGGAAAGTGTTGGATAGCGGAGGGGCAAAAATTACTATTACCACTCCAGTGAGTGCAACAGTAGGGAGAGTGTTGGATAGCGGAGGAGTAAAAATTACTATTCCCACTCCAGTGAGTGCAACAGTAGGGAAAGTGCTGGATAGCGGAGGGGTAAAAATTACTATTTCCACTCCAGTGAATGCAACATTAGGGAAAGTGCTGGATAGCGGAGAGGTAAAAAGTACTATTCCCACTGCAGTGATTGCAACATTAGGGAAAGTGTTGGATAGCAGAGAAACAAAAATTACTAATAACACTTAAACAATTTAAAAAAATAAAAATATTGCAACATTTTAAAAATCATAAAAATAAGTAAACAATATTTTAAAAATAAAAAATTAAATATATTAAACATAAAAACACATATAATATTAATTACATATAACAAAATTTTACAAATATATAAAATAAATTAATAAATACATTTATAAACAATAATGATTTAAAAATAGCAAATATTAACAAACAAAAAAATTATTGAAAACATAAATGTATTTATTTTATATCCTACCCTATAACACAGCACCAATAACAAAACACTTCAACATTTTTAATTAAGTGTATTTCCATAATTAACATAATAATCAATTAAAAATCTTATTAATAAAAAAAAATTCATTGAGTACACATGCTTTAAGACTACAATATCCACAACACACACCTGAATTAAACTATTTAATGATAAAACACAATTAAATATTATTTTTAAAAGAAAAACTATTACTATTAACAACTAATAATTAAATATTTAAAAATGTATTTAATACCCACCTTTACCCCTTTAAAAGTAAAAACAGCACACAAAAAAATAAATAATTACACGAAATAAATATCAAATAATTAACATTAATTAACAACTATATAATAATTAATTAAACACAAAATACTTTCTACCCTTTACTCCTATAAACACCACAACACACACCTAAAATTAATTACACAATTACCATGATTAATTACTAATTAATTAATTAAAATTAATTAACAACTAATTATTAATTAATCAATTACAAATACATTACTTCCCACCCTTCCCAACCTTTGCACCTATAAACACCACAACACACACCTAAAATTAAATACCAATTAACTAATTAAAATTAATTAACAACCAATTATTATTTAATTAATTAATTAATTAATAATAAATTACTTTACCCATTTAGCACTATAACATCTCAATCAAACAAATAATAAATAAAAATATTCAATACATTTAATATCATTAAATTACTTCCCACCCTATTCCCCTATAAACCCACAACCCAATACGGAACTAAAAACACAAAAATCAAATTAAAAAAAATTAATAACTACTAAAAATTGAACACCTATATTAAAAATACAAAGAAATCTTATACAAAAAAACATACATCACATACATATAAAATATATACTAAAATACATAACATTAATAAAAAATCGATATTTTTAACATCTATATTTTTGCAAACTATATTTTACACTTTGATAGTTTAAACATCAATAATACTTACCTAAATTCGATATTCTTGACCACGAGAATTTGTCTGTCGATATTTCTGACCACGATATATTTGACTCGATATTTGTGTTAATCGATATTTTTGATTCGATATTCTGTGGTCGATTCCGATCTCGGCCGGTAGGGCTCCGAATCGGACTCGGCATTACCGGATCCGATTCGGAGCCCTGATTCCAGACCGAGTCGGACGTGCGTCCGGGCGAGCGAGTTCGATGCGAACGTACGCGAAATCGCCGACCGACTCGTTCCCGGGACCCAACCGCTCCGACCGACTCGCACGGACACGACTCGCACCGCGCAATGGAGACGTTCCCCGGCCGGGTAAGTATGATGCGCGCCGCGAGCAGTCCGACCGACTCGCGCCGTCCGACTCGAAAGAGCAGTCGGAGCCGCACTTTGGGGGTCCGTGTCGGACCCCCCTGTACGCCTAGCCGCGCGAGTTGCACACAGGGGGGACCCATGGGTCCCCCTACCTGTGCGTGTACGGCGCGACCCGCTTTGCCACGTACCCGCTATAGGGGGCGCCCTTGTTCGCCTCGCACCCATTGAGTCAATGGGAGCCCGCGTACGCGTTGTACGACCGGCTCCCATTGACTTCAATGGAGTCCGACCGAATCGAGTCCGATAGCATGCGAACGCATCGTACTCGCTCGGTCGGACTGCTAGGGTCCGATTCGGTCAGAAATCTCTCCGGGTCCGGCTCGGTCGGAGAGATTTCCTGCCCGAATCGGAATCGGCCCCTCTGTCTCTGCACCCTCCAAGATAGGTGGCAAAATCGCTTATGTCAGTTATGGAACTGCTCAAAGGTTCACCATCTGAGGTATCCGACTCATTAGTAGACACATCGGAGAGTCAAAATAAATGCTCTGCAAGCTCTGTTTCTGACTCCGTCTCTCCTTCCCCATAGCCTTTTCCTTTCCTCTTGCTTTGCTCTTGGCGCTAGCCTTTTGCTCCATCATGGCCTTAATCTCTACCTTCTCCGTACCCGAACCCCTCCTCTGTAGCCCCATCCAGTCAAATCTTGGGGCAGGCAGCCCTTCTAGGGCCGGTGATCTTGACCTAGAGTTCGTACGAAATAAAGTGCCCGCTGGCATCAAATCCCCCCTGTTATTTGCTTAAGGACCTTGCACATGTACTCCACCTGTGGTTGAATCTCTGTTATTACTGCCCCCAACATTGTTAGATCAGGGATTCTGATGGAAGCCTGGTTTGTGCCAACAACAATAAAATCATGGGAGCCCTCTCCCTTCTCTAGTACAATACTGCTTGTAACAACTCGCTGAACAGCATTGTTAGCACACACACTGACCTGTTGTGGTGGCAAGGGAGTGGAGCAATGTCCTAAAGTTAGGTGCTTCCTCTATAGCTGGTCCGACTGCAGCCTCCCTTCATAGGGGCCGATTCCGATCTCGGTCGGAGGCGCACCCAATACCATTCGGTCGGGAAAAAAGCCATGCGAAAGCCTGTTACCCGACCGAACCGTACGCGGGTCCGGCCGAGCGAGTACGATGCGACCCGCCGACCGACTCGTCCGGGCGACCCGACCGCTCCGACCGACTCGCACCCGGACCGTACCGCTCCGACCGACTCGGTCGGACCCGATTCGCACCGCGCAATGGAGACGTTTTCCGGCCGGGTAAGTACGATGCGCACCTCGACCGCTCCGACCGACTCGCGCCGTCCGACTCGAACCTCGCTGTCGGAGCCGTACTTTGGGGGTCCGTGTCGGACCCTCTGTACGCGTACCCGTGCGAGGCGCACACAGGGGGACCCATGGGTCCCCCTACCTGTGCGTGTACGCCGCGAGGCGCCCGCGGCGTACTCGCTGTAGGGGGCGCCCTTGTCCGCCTCGCACCCATTGAGGCAATGGGAGCCCGCGTACGCGTTGTACGACCGGCTCCCATTGAGTTCAATGGGAGTCCGACCGACTCGTGTCCGATAACATACGGACGCATCGGACTCGTTCGGTCGGACTGCACGGGTCCGATTCGGTCGGAAATCTCTCCGGGTCCGGCTCGGTCGGGGAAATTTCCGGCCCGAATCGGAATCGACCCCATAGTGTCCGGGGAACATTCTACCAACACCACCAGTAGCTAAATCTGGAGAGCCTGGGGATAAATGCTTACTTGATACTGCCGCTAAGGTAGCCTCTATAGGCTCAGGGACAATAGAAGGGGGCTAGGTATGCAAAGGTTTTACCCACCAGTTAGAGTCTGGAAAAACTGGGAGATCCAAGGCGATTGTAGCCTTACATGATGTGGTTAGCAAATCAGCAATAGTGTGCTTAGGCATGGCAGGATAGGCAGCATAAATGCCCAGTCCTCCTGCAGCCCCAGGGGCCACCACCTCATCGGGGCAAATTAGATGATGGGAGGGGGGCCGCGCGGCCATCCCTCCTGGAGCCCTAGAGGGCCTGGGGACCGCCACCCCCCAGGGCTGGCTCCAGCAATATCCCAGGATGCCCACCCCCGGGACATTGCTGTTTGCTATAAGCCATAGCAAACGCTGCTCTGCTTCATGCAAGCGAGAGCAGAAAATGCTCTCAATTACTAGAACCAGAGCAGAATTGCTTTCAGACACACCGAGCTGCATGTTAGCAGTTCCCTATGTGTAAAAGCAATGCCGGTGACCACAGGAATTAGGGAGCCACCAGGGATCGTGGGGGCCTTCAAGCTCCCCGTGGTCCCATTGGTGAGTGGGTGCCCTGGAGGCACCAACTTTAAATGGGTAGGCCCAGGTGGATGGGGTTCCCAGGGCCCAATTCTGCCCAGGGAGGGGGGCTGTTCAGCCCCATCTGTAAAAGGGTGGGCCCTGGGGCATGGGGTCCCCTGGGCTGAAATCGGCCTGGGGCGGGGAGCCTTGCAGTCCCCACCCCTCTTTTACAAAAAAATAAAATAAAGAAGTGGCCAGGACCCAAGGATCGGGGTCCCCGGGGCCGAAATCGGCCCGAGAGGGGGCTGCTTGGCCCCCTTCACTATAAATGATATAATAAAAAAAAGAAAAGATGGGGCTGTGAGGCCCCCCTCCCCCATTGAAAAAAGACCTGGCCCCGATGGATGTGGTCCCGGGGCTGAAAATGCCTATGCAGCCCCCCTCTCTGATTTTTTTGTTTTTTAAAACCTCCGGCAAGTCACCGGTGGCCACGCCCCCTTCACCACCACTTTGCAAACGCAACTACTGTCGCAGTGGTGGTTGAGGGATGAAGTCCCCTTGGATGCTGAGGGTCCTTGGGGTCCAGGAACCCCTTCTGTTACCTCCAGTAAGTCCCAGACAGTGGGATTGCTCAGAGAACTTGGAGGTCACGCCCCCTTTCTCCACCACTCTGCAAACACACCTCTTGGTGCACTGGTGGTGTAGGGATGATGGAGGGACTAAAGTGGACTTCTTCCCCCAACCAGTGGTGCACCACGGGGTGCATTTGCAGAGTGGTTGAGAAAGGGGGCCTGGCCGCCAACAAACTCTTAGCAATCCAGCTGTGTGGGACTTACTGGAGGTAACAAGAGGGATAGTTGGCCCCCAAGGACCCTCAGGAGTAAAGTGGACTTCATCCCCAAACAGTAGTGCGCCAGGAGGCGCTTTTGCAGAGTGGTGGAAAAAAGGGGCAAGGCCTCCAAAGATCTCTCAGCAATCCTGCTGTGTGGGACTTACTGGGGGTAACAGGAGGGGTAGTTGGCCTCCAAGGACGTCCTTGAGATGTCATGAGTGATGTAATATGTAAGGTCATAAGCAGTGCATTGCAGGGGTATGAGTTATAGTCAGATCACTAACTATAATGGTGAATTTCTCTGGTTTTGTCAGTCTAACCATAACATCCCTGTAACCTTTGTTTTTTTAGTGAATATATATATATATATACACACAAACACACATATGTGCTTGTTTGTTTAGATAAGTAAATATTTATATATAGTATTAAAAAAAATTGGAATGTATTTAATTTACAAGCTATTACATTTATATATTAAAATATTTAACATTTGCTACATGAAACTCTATTTATACATTTTTATAAATTGACATTTTGTAAATATTTTTGTACTTACCATTATAAGTATAGAAGTCCAATATTGTGGTAAACGATATTCTTGACACAATATTTTTGTCAACGATATAGTTTACCATGAAATTGTGTCAGTGATCTGTTTTTACTGCCCCCAGGGCACGTTGGTATTACAAAAGAGACTGCAGACTTTTGTGCTCTCACCTATGTCATATGGATCACACTGGTGCAAGATGTGTGCCAGTGCAACCACAACTGGGTATTTCATCTTTTGCAAGGGGGTTTCACCCCATGCAAATGAGTGAATCATTTGCCATTGCACCTGTGCCAATTTACAAACTTGGGCACAATGGTATACTAGCTTTAAGGAGGCGCACTGATTGTGTGCCCCACAAAAGATGTGCACAACCACCTTTCGGTGGATGTTCAGGGGTCCTACTGAGCCCCCAGCCATGCACCTAGAGGCAGGGACAGTCACTCACTGTATCCACCTTCAGTAGATCTCTGCTCCCTTTGAAAGTAAGGCCAGGACTCCACCTGCAGTGAAAGGCAAACCAGTAGCTTCTACCAGCTAGTCCGCTATTCACTAATCCGTTGTTCAAAGTGCAGGCACGAGTTTGCATCTGCATTGTTAACACCATGTTCACTGTAGTATTGTGCAATGTCCTGATCTCCTCCTTCTGTACCCAGCAAAAGCTGTGCTGTGGAGCATACAGAGACAGTGCACCATGTTTGTAATACAGCCTAAGATGTATTTAAATGTGTGCGTTTTTATGCACTTAGGTCATAACTTCTGAATAATTACAAATATTCTGTTTAAAACTGCAACAGTATCTTTGACATGTAAACCAGCATTTTCAACATACATGTATTTTTTAAAATGATTTTAAGCTAGATTTATCATGCCCAGATGTCTGCCTTTACTTTTTCTGCGAATTTTGTGAATCAGTTTAAGCTTCAAGAGGTTGTTTACCATACTCAAAGGGGGCAGTGATCTGACCTTTGAGTTCAAATGCTTCTAAGTTATTTAATGACCTCATGTTATCTCAGCATGCAAGTATTGGTTGGTTGAATCAAAGATATCAATATACCCATATAGTTTTCTGCCGAGGGCTATAGCAGTTCTTAAGGCCCTAAGCATTGGCTCAGGCCTATAGTAAGGGAGAGGGCCTTTAACAACCAGAATAGCCAGAATAAGAAGGGCTATAAAGCTGTTAGACTGTTACACCCACTGTGGGTAGAATATCTACATTAAAAGTGTAAAACAGAAAAACAAACACTGGAATGTTGGAGTCGAAGGCTTAATCCAGCCATTATTATCTGTGCCACTTCATTGTCTTCAATGGAGCTCCCTACAGTCTAATGTTCTAATACAGATTAGAATTCATAAAAAACAACAAAATCAACACCATCTACCAAGACTTTGCGCCCTAACCCCTCCGCCGAGGACAGCATTATCCACATCACGCCGACTGATGCACACCCACACCAGCTCATCTTGTGGCACACCCTCACCTAGAAGGAAACTGCATCCATCAGGAGATCCATCCACTCTGGAGCCCCAGCAGACCCTTGCCACACCAAATGCATCCGCGAAACCAAACCCTCCAACCATTCCTCCGACCCCATCCCTAGCGACATCGCCATCGATTTCTATACCTATACTCTCTCTTACTGGACCAGGCTAGTCAATCTCTTCCTCAGTCAAGGCTCCCTCCCGGTTACCCTCAAATCAGGTCAGGTCACCCCTCTTCTAAAAAAACCGCCGCGGATGCAGCAACGACCTCAACAACTTCCGCCCTATCTCCAACCTCCCTTTTCTGTCGAAAATCACCGAAAAATGTGTCGCGAAACAACTCTCCTCACATATCATGGACAATAACCTCCTCGACGTCTTCCAGTCGGGCTTCATCCAAAATTGCAGCACTGAAACAGCCCTGCTGCAAGTGATTGACGATGCGCTGCATATACTCGACGCTGGGGATTCATGTCTTCTGATTCTTCTAGACCTCTCTGCAGCCTTTGACACGGTTAATCATGGCACCCTCCTCAACACTCTTCAACAGAGAATGGGTCTGGACGGCACTGTGCTCAAATGGTTTGCCTCTTTCCTCTCGGACAGATCCCAAATGATCAAGATAGGGAACAGTCTTTCATCTCCTGTGGCCGTAGGTCAGGGCGTCCCTCAAGGTTCTATCCTGGCACCCACCTTGTTTAATCTCTACCTGGAACCATTAGGGAACCTCCTAAGCAAATCTGGGATCCTTTACCATCTGTATGCTGACGACACGCAAATCTACCTTAAGGTGTCCTCCGCACACGATCTCTCCCTACTCAATTCTACCCTCAACTCTATTCACAACTGGATGTCAGCTCACCAACTCATTCTGAATCCCGCCAAAACTGAATTCCTCCTCCTCGCTACCTCTCTCTCACCTCTTCCTGTTCAATCATAGATGGATCAGCTGAACCTTCTCAACAACAAACCCATCATTGTTGACAGCGCTAAATCCCTAGGTGTCATTCTCGACAAAAGACTCAACCTAATCGCCCACATCAACTCTATTGCTAAGAATGCACGGTACCAGCTGCGCCTTCTGTGGGGGATCCGTCGGTTCTTCCCGGAGAAAGACTTAAAAACCTTGGTACAATCTCTGGTTCTCTCAAGACTGGATTACTGCAATTCTCTTCTGACTGGCCTAACCAAATCCCACCTCTCCCCTCTCAAATCCATCCTCCATTCAGCAGCTCGCTTCATTTCAGGGTCTAAACGAAGCGACCACATCACTCCTATCCTGTCCTCTCTGCGATGGCTTCCGATCGAGGCAAGATCTATTTACAAAACTGCCTGCATCACACACAAAGCCTTACACACGTCCTCCCCTTGTTACCTGGCGAATAAATTGAAATTGTCCGGTGGCTCTCGCCCTTCTCGCAATGCGGAAAAGCTTCTGCTTGAGCCCCCATCTTCAAAAGGGAAAGATCGATGGCTCAATCCTTCTCGGGCAATGCGGTGAGAATCTGGAACTCGCTTCCCCCACTGCTCCGTGCCACCTCCTCTACCCGGATCTTCAAAGCTGACCTCAAGTCTCTTCTATTCCAAAGACACTTCCAGAACTAATACGTTCGGTCTCAGGCCCCTCTAGGAAGCTCGCTCGTCAGTATAAAGTTGTACTTTTGTCTGTTCATCCCTTATTTTATGTGTTGTGTTGGTTTTTATGTGCGTGTTCCCCCATTTTAAATCCCCTGTGAAGTCACGCCCTCTCTACTACCTCAAGGAAGCTCTTCCATGATAGGAATTCTGTATTCCAAGCCTATAGAAGGGCCTTCTCAGTGTGCTTTGAGTTACTGCCACTTATTACAGTATTATGCCTTTAGTGGTATTTTGCACCCCTTGTATCATATATTTTGTACCCCATGTACCCCCTGCTGAATTCACGCCCTCTCTACTACCTCAATGAAGTTCTTCCACTATAGGAAATTCTGTACTCCAAGCCTATAGAAGTGCCTTCCCAGTGTGTCAAGTGTGAATGCCACTTATTGCAGCATTATACCTCCATTTGTATTTGGTATCCCATGTTTCATGCACATCTGTCACTTTTTCCTATTGGAACTTATTCCTCTTTTTGTATTTGGTTTGTTTGTTTTTGCACAATTGTCACTTTTTCTTCATGCAATGTAACGCTTGCCTTTGTATTATGCTCATTTGTATCCTCCTCCTTATGTAATGTTGCTGATCCTGTTGTGAAGCGCTCTGACACCCTCGGGTAAAGTCCGCGCTATATAAAAACGCATAAATAAAATAAATAAATACATTCAACCTCTTCAATCAACCCATCAGCAAAGAACTCACCAAAGTCCTCAACTCCTCAAGCACGATGGCCCACTACCCCAAGAAATGGAAACATGCCGAAGTAAAACTGCTACTGAAGAAGCCATCTGCGGACCCAGGAGAACCCAAGAACTACGGACACATCTCCCTGCTTCCTTTCCCAGCCAAGGTCATCGAGAAAGCCATCAATATCCAGCTCACCAGACATCTTGACAACCACAACGTCCTGGACCCCTCCCAATCTGGCTTCAGAGCAAACCACATCACAGAGAAAGCCCTAGTCGCAGCTACAGATGATATCAGAATGCTGCTAGACCATGGAGAAGCAGCAGCCCTCATCCTCTTTGACCTCTCAGCTGCTTTTGACACCATATCCCACCACACACAGACTCCACCAGATCAGAATCCAAGTAACAGCCTTCAAGAGCATCACATCCTACGTCACAGGAAGAATGCAGGTCATCCTCCCTCCCTACTCTGCGCTCCATAAGAACATCAGCTGCAGTGTACCCCAAGGCTCATCACTCTGCCCCACCCTCTTCAATATATACATGACACCCCTGGCCAACATTGTCAAGAGCCACAGACTCAACATCATCTCCTACGCCAACGACACCCAACTCCTCCTCTCCCAGACAAATGACCCAACGACAATCAAGGACAAGTTAAAAGATGCATGAAAGACATGGCCGCCTGGATGAACAACAACTGTTGCAAACACAACACAGACAAGACAGAAGTACTCATCTTTGGAAAAGACAAGGATACCCCTGAAACAATAAATGGGGGCCACCTGAGCTGGGCCCAACCGCCAAACCCACTGAACACGCCCCCAACCTCTGCATTATCCTCGACAACCAGCTATCCATGAAGAAGCAGGTCAGCACCATCTTCTTTGCTTGCTTCCTTACCCTCCGAATGCTCAGGAAGGTCTTCAGATGGCTCCCACCCAACACCAGGTGAACAGTCACGCTAGCTCTCATCACCAGCAGACTGGACTACGGCAACTCCCCCTACGTCAGGAATCACCACCCAACTCATGACAAAACTCCTGGCCATCCAGAACACAGCAACCAGACTCATCCTCGACCTCTCCAAACGGACACACATCACCCCTCTCCTCAGGAAGCTCCACTGGTTACCAGTCATGAACAGATGCCAGTTCAAGCTGCTCACCCACACTTATAAGGTGCTACACAAAAAAGGGCCAGTGTTCCTCAATCGAGTGAATTTCTACCAACCTACCAAGAAACTCCGCTCCAAATCCCTCTTCCTAGCAGCCACCCGACACATCCACTGGACGAACAATGGAGGCCGCTCCTTCTCCCACCTGGCGGCCAAGGTCTGGAAAACCTTCCCCCTGTACCTCAGAGCCTCACCGTGGCTCCAGCAATTCAGGAAGTACCCCAAGTTCTGGATGTTCAACCAATAGGAGAACAAGCAGCATGCTCTCCCCGTGCCTCGAGACCCTCACAGGTGATGCAGCCACCTTATACAAATCCTGATTGATTTATTGAAACACGCATGCCTCAGTTGAAAATGAAACCTGTGTGCTGCACAAGAGCAGCCGAAATTAAAGGACGCTTTAGAAGATACACCTCACAGTTTAGGTATGAGAGCAGATTGTTGGGACAAACCCTTGAGGCCCTTTTCGGCTTTTTCAAAGTAGCCAATTTATGACAAAGTTTACATCCCTCTCACGTCCACAGCAGCGAAGCAGCTGACAGTTCACGGCGCCCGTGGATCTTCCCAGGTGTGGCGTGAATCTATTGCTGCCCTCCTGGTAACTATAGCAGAGGTCGCAGAGTGCTTGAACCGCACAGTGTCGTGTTAAGCAGCTCTCAGTCTGCGGTCTAAAGTCCCATCCATTAAAATGACATGAGGAAGATAGAGTTTCCAAGTCCACTGCCACTTGGCGGCATTTTACGATGAAATATGTTAACTCGCCAAGTGTGACCTGAACTAGTTGAGTAAAGTGCTTGGCAAATTGTTTCACCTGTTCCCTCGAGGCTGCACGGTGTCAACTAATTTACCCTCTTAGCTCAGGAAACGCATTACCAGGAGTTCGCATTTCCAAACGCTGCTGCTTATCGCACAGGAGGGGTTATTTTCTTTCCCACTCCCTCGCGTTTAACCCTCGAGTACCTCATACATCGCATCGCCCGACAATCTGTTAAGGATTCTGAGCCTAAACACTCATTGTGTTTGCCACGTTTACATTTTTTGCATTGCGTGATGTAAAGCAGTTTCCTTCTCAGTTGCCTTTGTTCAACTGTGTTAGTGAGTTTTATGAAGTGTAGCGTACACCATAAGTTCTCTTGGCGCTAGTATCCCTTGCTCGGCAAAATTGATATAAAAGTTTAGTTAAAAATATAAAGAAACAGAAAGGTTTCCGGAGTACATCCCCTTGGCTCAAGTAACCACGAGACAAAATGTACTTAATTCTATGTTTGCGTAATCAAATGAATTGAATCGTGGGTGTGTGAACCACTGTATCAAGACACGTGTTGTAGTAAGAGACTTTCTGATCGATTTTTAAAATCATTTTACTGTAGTTAGGCATTTTGAACTGCAAGCCTTAGGAGAAGCAGCAATGCGATTTGCTCTTTCACACACAACATATTTATGAGAGTAATTTACTGCGATTTGTGCATAACATTGTCGTATCATGTGACAAGAGACCTAATGTTGTGGTGTAGTAGAACTGTATGACATCATTGGAATCTCAGACTAGGAGAGAGAAGGCGCAGGCCCTCGTGTGGACAAGATGGGTCCCCAGAAGCTCTCTGGGTGCACCTGCTTGCTGAGCCTTTTTTAATCAATAAACGTAACTTGCCCACCCCTCTTTATCGTTGCTATTTGCCTACGTGTTTGTTGATCTTCTATCAAATTTCACACTGTTGAAGAATGGGAGAGGATGTGGTCTCACGGTTAGACTGCCGAGTTTGGAGCTGGAAACCAAGGTTCGAGCCTCGGGGTTGCGTCCACATCCTGTGATTCTGGGCAAATCACTTAGGGGCCGATTCCGATCTGGGACGGAAATCTCTCCGACCCAGCCGGACCCGGAGAGATTTCCGACCGAACCGGACTTCTGCAGTCCGACCGAACGAGTACGATGCGGCCATATGCTGCCGGACTCGATTCGGTCGGATTCCCATAGAAGTCAATGGGAGCCGGTCGTACGACGCGCACACGGGCTCCCATTGACTGAATGGGTACGTCATGAACAAGGGCGCCCTCTACAGCGGGTGACGCGTCGGTGCAACCCGCACCGTACATGCATGTGTAGGGGGGACCCATGGGTCACCCCTATGTGCGACTCGCAAGACTACGGGTGAAGGGGGTCCGACACGGACCTCGAGTCCGGCTCTGACACCTCTTTGGAGCCGGACGGTACGAGTCGGTCGGGCTGTTCGAAGCGCGCATCGTACTTGCTCGGTCGGGTAACGTCTCCATTGCGTGGTGCGAGTCGTGTCCGTACGGGTCGGTCGGAGCGGTTCAGACCCGGAAACGAAGTTGGTCGGAATCAACGCGTACATTCGCATCGTACTAGCTCGCTCGGATAGCTGTACGAGTCGGTCGGTAAAACGCGCACGGCTCATATTTTTCCAAAGCGAATCCCGTTCGGTGAGCTTCTGGCCGAGATCGGAATCGGCCCCGTAATCTCCCCTTGCCCACCAAAAACATGAATGTGTCCTTGTGCAACGTAACCGGTGCTCATGTAAAGTGATCCAATACCTTCGGGTCGAGTTCGCGCTATATAAATCTGCAAAAAAAAACAAAAAACGTACCTGTGTTAACCAGCATTTCAACTTTGTAGATCCAAACGGTATTCTTACAATAGAGGGTAGAGCACAACAGTGATGCAACATCGCAATCAGTGAAATAGTTAATTGTGAAAAACGTTTAAGTGCTTTGCTTGCTGACCATTGAAATCTTTACAAAGCAGTCCTGAGCTTACCGCTTCTCCATGCACTCACGCTTACACAGGGCGCAAGTTGGGGGTGAACGCGTGTGGACCAGTGGCGTAGCTAGGGGGCGGTCCGCCCTGGGCGGCACTAGTTTTGTGGGCGGCGGCCTCCTCCCGCTCCTACCTGCCATCGCGGGGGCGGCAATCTCGCCAGCAACACCCCCTGCTCTTCAATGGATGGGGTCGCTTCGGGCGGCAAAAGCAGGGACTGCCCCGGGCGGCCATAAGGCTAGCACCGCCACTGAGGTGGACGGCATCTGCCCACTATTTTCACAGGGCGGACGCTGTCTCCCTGCCACGCAGTTGGGCCCCAGTGAAACATGCTGAATGTGACCCAGTGTAATTTGCTGACACCGGGACTTATTTAGCAGCGCCTGCATGTTGTCTGCTTTCCATTCTAAGTAGCAAAGTGTAGGCGGCGAAGGGGCTTTCTTATCTGAGACTCCAGATGGGCCTTTAACAACGGGGCAGTTTAACTGGCAATTAGTTCTCGTTTTGTTCCAGTAGGAACCTGGCTGGGGGCTATCTGGGGCCTAACACCTAGATGCGAATGCAATGGAGAGGAAATAAAGGCACACAACCTATCCCTTTACAAGTACTTAACAGAAACTTCATCTGGAGGCACGTTTTTCATTTTAAACAGCCCCTGTATACAATTGATATGCATGCAGGTGCGAATGTCAGATGTAACAGTATGTATGAGTATTTACATGAATTGCAATTTTAATACCACCATTTTTATAATTTTATCTTTTATAGCGACACACGTCCTATTTTAGGGTGTTAGAATGCTTTACATCCCACACACATTATGCAGTGATAATAAATCATACAAGTGTGCAAATCAATGACCAGGATGCGTTACATAAGGCAATGAGGGCTACACGGTGTAAGAGTTACATATTGCCCTTACCGGTAGGCATTATGTGTTAAGAGTGAATGGCAGGAGAAACATGTCAGAATTTCAAATGTAACGCAGTGCTTGGGGTAGTCTGCATTAACAAGACTTTATTATTACACAAAGAACCCCTTTTTAGCAGCCTTAGAATGACAACAGATAGAGAAAAACCAATAAACCAGGGCCACTGGAATTATGCAGCAGAGGAGGTACAAATTATGCAGCAGGGTTGACTAAATTATGCAGCAAGAAAATGAAAGTTATGTGGAGTAATGCAGCACATTTTGTGGTAGCATTATTTCATTATTGTGTCATTTTAACACTGGTAACATTGTCTGGGAAAATACTTCCCTTTATTAGTACCCGTTTAGTACCCAAATAAAGCAATAAACAACTGAAAGATGACCAGTTAACCTTTTGAAAGAGTCTTCCACTGTGCAAGGACACATGGCACCACGATTTTAGTAAAACTTTATCCTTTCAACTAGAAACACTTTTTTTGTTCAAATATGCAGATGAGCTGTTAATTCCTTCAGGCAGGAAACTCAAGTCACAGACTTAAATACTGATCAGCTTTCATTTGTTAAATCTCATAATGCACTTGAATGTTCTCATGATAGACCAGCTAAGCATATGTTGGAGGTCTTAAGATGTTATATCACTTCTTGTGATTTCACTTCCTGTGAGGTAAATGGTTGTGATGCCACTTCCTGTGATGTCACACACAAAGTCATGCACCGTGATGTCACTTGAATAGTGCCTAACTTGGATAGTCCCCCCCAAATCTATTTTTTGGACTTGCGCCCTAAGCTTACAGATGAATCTTCGACATGTGAGTGCACCATATTCAATTCTGTTACAAGACCAGAATCCCGATTAGGACGGAACAGCAGCAGATTACATCTTAACAGTCACAATGACATCACAGTCCCAGTACAGATATATTTGAGAGAGAACTTCCTCTTCTTCGCTGCTTTCGCAGAATATAAGCGCTCTCTCAGTCAATTGTTATTTACATCATTGTACTGGTCTGATGAGTTTTAAGGGCCAGATGTACGAGGGTACAAAGTCGCTATTAGGAAGGGGCATTCCCTTCCCAATAGCGAGCGCAACCCCATGTACAAATGTTTTGCGACCGCAATTGCGGTCGCAAAACACTCGCTAATTACCACCCTCTTCAAGACGGTGGTAATGGGGTCGCAAAAGGGAAGGGGTCTCCAGGGGACCCCTTCCCCTTTGCAAATGCCGGGAAAAATATTTTTTAAGGGCAGGCAGTGGTCCTAGGGACCCCTACCTGCCCTTAAAAAATGAAACGAAAACGTTTCATTTTTTTCATTTTTAAATGCATCCCGTTTTCCTTTAAGGAAAACGGGCTGCATTTTTAAAAAAAACTGCTTTATTTAAAGCAGTCCCAGACATGGTGGTCTGCTGAGCCCAGCAGGCCACCATACCTGAGAGGGCCTGCCATTCCCAATGGGGTCGCAAATTGCGAGAGGCTCATTAATATTCATGAGCCTCTCAATTTGCGACCCCATTGGGAATCGCAAACAGTGTGATACACACTGTTGTACATCCAAAATAGCGCATCGCAAATTGCAAGTCGCAAAAATCTCGCAATTTGCGAGGCACTATTTTGCGCGTTGTACATCTGGCCCTAAGACAGTTGTATCATTATATTTTAGAATAGCAGTATTTTTTTTATTTTTTTTGTGCTTTTCTTTGTTTATGTTTTTCTGCTGGTGCGCTCTTGCGCCTCCTGCTTGGTTTCATCTGCCAGTCATTTTCTTGGCTTGGGGAATTTATTTCCCTGCAGGTGGTAGGGAAGTGTTTCCTTTTTTCTTCATTACTTCTGCATGTTTGAATGTTTTTTCCTCTTCAAAACTCCACCACGCGGCAGTTGGCAGAGTTCGTCCGAAACTCCCCGCTCCAAGCAGAGCGGAGAGTGGGCAAAACTGTGTGAACTCTGCCCGAGGAGCAGAGTTTTCTTTGATAGGCTACCATGTGTCAGGTCAGAATTTGATCAGGTGTCTGTTGCTCCCTCAGTGGTTCCTGTCAGTTACAGAGCACCTCTTGCCCTCACGCCAGCTTTCTTAAGGGGCGTCTACCATGTATATTTACAGTTTTATAACCTGGGAATATTTTTTACTTACGTAGTCTTACATTTTTCAGCTCAGAATACTGTTAGAGATATTATTTTGATTTACGTAGTTGAGGAAATATGTTTTTGAGCATAATCTTAGGTACTTGATATATATATGGCTTGGATATATTTTCTGAACTTGTCACTATGGACCTTAAGAGACTGGCAACGGAATCAAGACAATGCAGGGAAGTTACTTGAGTATGATGCTGTTATGCAGAAGATTTCTGCTAGAAATGATATTGTGGTCCAGCAGTCAGATAAGGGGGGCAATATTGTATTGTGGCCCCTGTCTTTGTACAAGGCTGAGGCGTACTGCCAGCTCAAGGACAAACAATGCTTTAGCAGAATGTCCCCCAATAGCTATAACATGATCAAGGAGGGGTTTCACAATCAATTGTCTAGGTGGCGTGGCATGGGGTTACTCAATGATGATGAATTTAAATACCTCAAAGTTGACCATCCGGTCATGCCTGTGCTTTATCTAATTCCTAAGATTCACAAGCATGCCACCAACCCCCCTGGGGGACCCATCACATCTGCCGTAGGGGGGTTGTTTGAAACCACCTCTAAGTATATTGACCATTTTCTCCAGGACGATGTCAGGAATTTACCATCTTTTATACTTGACACAGTTGATTTCTTAAAAAAGATCTATGACATTACTTGGGATGAATTGTACGTCTTCATGACCTTAGACGTTTCATCCCTGTACACCAGCATAAGACACGAGCAAGGATTAAGGGCTACCAAGCACTTTTTAGGTGCCAGACAGATTAGTGCATATCAACACACCATGATGTTGCTTCAAATGATGGAGTGGTGTTTAGATAACAATTTCTTTTTGTTTGACAGGCACCTATATAAACAGAAACAGGGAACTGCGATGGGCACCTGCTTCGCCCCCAGCTATGCAAATCTGCATATGGGCTGGTGGGAGGAGCAGGTGCTCACCTCGGAATTTGCTGAAGAATGGACTGAGAACATTGTCCTTTGGTTACGTTATATCGATTACCTCTTCGTACTCTGGAGAGGTTCTATTGAATCAGCCAAGGTCTTTGTGGATCGTCTTAACATTAATGACCTGAATTTAGCCTTCACTGGTAACATCAGTAAAAGTGAAGTCGAGTTTTTAGACTTAAAGGTTTATGTGCATAACAACCGAAATTCACACTAAGACCTTCCGCAAGGAAACAGCGGGCAATTCCATCCTTCATGCGCAGAGTTTTCATCCGCAGAAATTGAGGCAAAGTATTCCTTATGCCGAGAACCTACGCATGAAACGGAATTGCAGTGAAACTCACTCCTTGAAGGAGGTACAGGCGGAGTTGGACCTTAGATTCCAAGCCAGGGGCTACAGCCCTGAGTTGTTGAAAAACACACAGACCAGAGTTGAGGCTATTCCCAGAGAGGCCCTGTTGTTTAAAGAAGAAAGAAAGAGTAGATCCAATACACAGAGTACTGTGAGAATGATTACAGGATATAACTCATACCATCAGAGAGTGAGGAATATACTCTATGCACACTGGAATTTGATACTTAGTGACCCGATTATTGGACCTTCTATGCCTAAACCTCCACTCCTCTCTTTCAGGCGGGCAAAATCAATGAGGGGAGAATTATGTAATAGCAGTCCCGAGATGGTCAAATCAGAGTCATGGCTGGCATCATCCCCTGGCTTTCATAGATGCCATAAATGCAAGGTGTGCACCATTGGCCAAAATACGAGTGAGATTCAAATCCCACTCAGGAACACCGCTCTCAGAATTCAACAACCCTTTAACTGTAGGAGCGAATTCGTGGTGTATGTCCTTCAGTGTTCCTGTCCAAAGCAATACATGGGCAGCACAAAGCACATGGTCCATGTCAGGATCCTTCAACATCTACGTGCCATCAATAAGGATGATAAGACATACCCTGTTGCACGACACATTAATGAAATCCATGGGGGCAATAGTGGTGACCTGGTGTATTTTGTCATTGATTCAGTCCCTAGCCACATCAGGGGTGGCAATAGGGAGCTGAAATTGCGCAGAATGGAGTCCCGCTACATTATTTTGCTTAACAGCAAGATTCCTAACGGTCTTAACTCGGATGAGGAATTGTACATTCATTTGTAAAACGCACTCTCCCAAAGTTGTATTGGGGGTGTTCCCAGATCTTTTCAGCCCAGTTCAAGCGCTTTCAGCCGCACGCAGAACTTACAGTAGGCCCTTTTTTCCTTTTCTTTTTCCTTTAAGCTTTTTTACACTTGGGTAGGCGTAGTGTCACTACACTTGTTAAGCACTTGTTTCCAATTATTGGTTATTCTATCATTGTCTAGACCGATGACGAATGAATTGGACACTTGTCCAATACACTATGTTTTTCAGCGTGTTAGTTTGCTTCACAATTAATTTGTGGTTATGTACAGGCCCAATTGGGACTAACACACTCTTAGCCATTTGGCTACATGGGCCGATCTAGCCCTTTTGTGTTCCATAGTACATCGCTGCACATTAGTGAGTGCATACATTTGCTGTTGGGATTTTTACAGGTGACATCGTGTCCTGCAAGCGATCTAGTAGTGCTCGTGAGACCCATGTTGGGGATAAGTCATACTATGTGTTGTCTGCATACATTCATTTTATTCCAGGCAGAGTGTGAAAATGTTTGAAATGAGCGCAATACAGCAAAATAATTCAATAACACTCTGCACTGTCTTATGTTACATGTTTTCAAATTTGACACTTTCAAACCTGTCTACCTTCACAGTTTTATTATTTTTAATTTTAAGTGCTTGTGGGATCAAGTATAATGTGGCACAATGATGAGATATATTGTTTCATGTTATGTAATTTTCACATTGAAACTTTAATACTTCTTCACCATCTATTGGGACATACATTTCAGTATGTTTTCTATGGCCACTCTCAGCCACGCAATCACAAGTGGTATTTAAAGGCTTTGTAATGGCATCAGCGCTATGTGAACAAGGTGGCTGTGTCCACTGAAACGCGTAGTCCAGCGTTCATTTCTGCCTGAATAAACATCTTCCAGATTCCGTGTTGCCGGTGCCTGCTTTGATCCTTTGGTAGAGCGGGATTGACTTTGATATATATATATATATATATATATGTAGCTCAAGCCTCACTCGGTAACCAAACAAAGAGACCGCACTCGAATAGGGGTGAATATACGGTGTTTTATTTCATTACCGCATACAAATGAAACAGAACGCGTTTCGGCATCGCGCCTTTTTCCAACTGCTAACATCGCTTTTGGCATCACAAATCTTTTATCCACATTACCAGCAAGTACTTCCGGGACACATTTCACAGACATTGAAATCAAGGATGGACAAACAATTATTTTGACATATAGTGGCGGCCATCTTAGAATGGTTTCAAGTTAAATCAATTTAAATTCTAAATAATGAATCAATGCATTGCATTAGATTGCGACCAATTAACAAACTATAAAGCCCTAGATGGGCAATTAAATGTTTCAAAAAAAGATCAGTAATTCATTCTATATCTGATCGACGCAACATCCTGAGGCTAAAAAGTTCTCAATCAAGCCCTGGATGGGCATTTCCACATACTGATTTACATTAAACATTATGTGCATTATGTTCTATCTGAAACGTTACATATTAGGTCAAAAAGTGCAACACTTTCATTATAATCCTTCGATGGCCTGCCAGATGTAAATTGAAATAAATACGCTACAAGGCTTCGGCAATTAATAAATCATTGCTAGAATAGCTAATAAAAAACCCCTTATTTATGCCAATTCATATAAAAAAAAGAGGAATTTAGACAAAAATACATGATTAGATAATTAAACCAATTTCAAGAATATGATCAATTCACTATTTACATTCATCTTATGTTGTTGTGTGTAATTGCACATTACCGGAAAGCAAATGTATTCAAAATCAAAAGATGTTACTAAAAATTTCACATAGTATATATGTTCGGTAACTGTTAGTTATTTGAAAGCTACCCTGAAAAAAGAATCAGTTTATCAGGGTTGTCAGATATTGGGACAGTTCACTGATCTATTGGAAGGTTCTTAACCTAAGTGGATTGATAGCTCTTCTTCGGTGTTTAAACTGAGTGGAGCCTTTGTCTGCAAATCCACAATATATCTAGATTCTAGTCGTCGTAGTGCGAGCTCTCGGTTCCCGCCACGTTCATGGGCCGGGACATGATCAAGGCAATAGAATTTTAACAGATTTCTATCGCTGGTATGAAAACTGGCAAAGTGTCTTGCCACCGGATAGGTTCCGTCATTTCTTTCAATTGCTCTTGCATGCTCAAGTATCCGCCGTTTGGCGGGGTGTATGGTGCTGCCTATATATTGCAAATTGCAAGGGCAGACCAAACTATATACACAAAATGGTGTTGTGCAGGTCAGAAATGTTGAGATTTTTTTAGGCTCTGCTAACCCTGGTATTCGGTATGTCAAAGTTTTAGAACTATTTTTGCACGCTTTGCATTTAGTGCATGGAAAGTAGCCGGTGACCGTACTGAGCCTGGGACTGTATGGGATGGAATCAAGGTGGCTCTGGACTAGAGTGTCTTTCAGTGAGCGGCCACGTTTGTATGTCATTCTTGGATGTTTGGGAATGTCATGACCAATTATATGGTCTGATTTCAGAATATGCCAGTTACGTGTAAGAGTGTGTTGAAGTCGCTCGGAATCTCTGGTGTATGTGGTTATAAACCGGAAACTGTTACTTATGGTGTCACTTTTAGGTGGTCTGTCCTTGAGTAAGCTATTTCTGGAGATCATATTCACTTTGTCGAAATGCTTCTGAAGTAATTCATCCGAATAACCTCTTTTTCTGAATCTTACAATTGCGTCATTAGCTGCCTCTAGGAAATCATCATTGCGTGAGCAATTTCTTTTTAGTCGCAATAGTTCCCTGTACGGGATGCTATTTTTTAATGATTTAGGGTGGCTGCTGGTGGCTTCAAGGACAGAATTGCCGACTGTATCTTTCCTAAATAAGGAAGTGCATATCTGATTATCCTTGATAAACACTTTCAAATCAAGGAAGTTTACCTCTGAATTACTGATTTGTCCACTGAACTGTAGATTGACAGTGTTGGTATTTAATTGCTTGATATACGTTTCTGCATCGACTTGTGTACCCTTCCACAGAATAAAAAGGTCGTCGATATATCGATACCACCCAATAACTGATGTCAACCATGTGTTATTTTCATCGGCCCAGGCCACCTGCTTCTCCCACCAGCCCACGAACAAGTTCGCGTAGCTGGGGGCAAAGCCGGTGCCCATCGCCGTCCCTGACAACTGTCTATAATGTTGTTTTTGGAAAAGGAAGATGTTGTTGGTCAAGCAGAATGTTAAAAATTCAACCAGCATCGAATTGTGTTCAGATAATTTCAGAGATCTCCTTTTAAAAAATATTTCACAGCATGAATTCCGTCATTATGGGCAATGCAAGTATATAGACTCGTAACGTCTAAGACAATCATGTGCATATCTGGTTCCCAAACAATGTTTGAAATTATACGAATAAAATCTGTGGTGTCGCGAACATATGATGGTAACATCTTAACTAAATCAATCAGGAAAAAGTCCAGATATTGTGACATCGCTTCTGTTAAGCTGCCTTTAGATGAAATGATGGGTCTACCCGGTGGACTTGCTGGATTTTTATGGATTTTGGGTAGATGATAAAATGTTGGTGTTATTGGATGTTGGCAGTTCAAAAATTTGAATTCATTTCTGTCAATCATGCCATTGTTTTGCCATTTGTTAATCATTGCATGATATTCATCAAAGCTCTTTTATATTCTTCTTTAGGAGATTTTCTTGTAGCATGAGTTGTCTGCTAGCTGTCTCAGAGCTTCAGTGCAGTAATAGTCACGTGTCATCAATACTATATTACCTCCTTTGTCGGAGGGTTTGTAAATTGTATTGGCATCAGACTGTAATGTAATCAAGGCTTGTCGTTGTGCAATGGAAAGATTGGCTTTTGCACTTACATGTTTCTTTGATTTGATCATTCTCATTTGCAGTAGATCTTGTTTAACTGCCTCTTCAAAAGCATCAATTGTATCATAAGGTGTATTTGGTACAAAGGTCGATCTTGTTTTGAAGGTCGTTTTTGCTGTTTTCTGTGTAATGCCAAAACTTTCGACATTGGCCACAGAATTTGCTTCTTCTTCTCCGTGGTTGCTGGTATGTTGGCTTGACATTATTTGTAGGGTTTCCCCTGTCAGGATATCTGTTGCTTCATTAAATCCTGGCACTGCAGGACTACTGTCGACCTGATCAGTTAGATTTTTCATTTTGAAGTATTTGAAGAGTCTCAGTTTGCGGGTGAAATAATAGAGATCAATTCTTGTTTGCGTATATTCAAAGTTTTGAGTGGGACAGAAGGTGAGTCCCTTTTTGAGGACGATTTCTTCCATTGTTGTCAGTTTCCGTGTTGTTAAATTGATGATAGTGAGATCTTCTGATGTATTCGTCTCTGTGATCCTCTTTTTTTGCTGCGTGTGTGAGAGGCCACTCCCTGATTTCCCTCTGCAGAATCCCCCTCGTCGTGTCTTTTGCATCTTCTTTCTGGAGGTTTGCCTCTGCCACCTCGCTGCCACGTTTGTTGCATGAGATGGAACTCCTCGCGAAAATGGGATTGAGTTGGTTGTGATCCACTAGCCGCAGCTCTTTCATCTCCCTACTGTTCGTTGTCCGTTGTGACATCAGATTCTGAGGTCTCTCTTTCAGCGCTTTGTGCAATGGTCTTTTTGTTGACATTAGTAAGTGCTCTTCGCGGTGCATCAAACTTTCGTGCGAAGGTTAAGACACGCCCCTGTTCGTAGTCTCGGGCGTCTCTATTGAATTTTGATTGCTTGCGCTGCCTGATTTTGTCTTCATATGTCAAGAGACGTTTTTTCATGATTTCTCTCAGTTCATCTTTGGCATTGGTATCTTGGTAAATCAGTATTTCCAGTATTTCCAGTTCTTCAATTTCTTTTTTGCACTTTTCCCTGTCACTCCAGGCAAATTTAATCAGGATTTTAAGCATGCCACCTGATACATCTGCGGTGTAAGCTGCCCATTCATCTAATAACAAAGGGTCCGGATTCTCGTACGCGGGAATTGTGTAAATGCGTAGCCCGCGTGGGATGCGCTGGACTTCGAGATAATTCTGAAGTGAAGTGGCTTCCCACCCCTTTCAAATCTCGCGCTCGAACAGCCGTTCGAGCTTGGCAAAATGGGTTTTTAAAGTTCCTTGTGTGTGGTTACCGGTGCTGCCAGCGGCACCTTGCTGTCGGTTTTCCTTTTTAAAGATGTCCGCCGCCGCTTCTCGGCGTGCTTCATCGGAGTACATGCTTTGTTCGGTTTATCGTGCCAGCAGCAATGTTCAGTAAGTTTCCAATCACCCTTACAGCGTTCCAACCGATTTAAGGAAATGCCAGTTATACGGATATGCAAAAGTGAAATCACACCGAGATAAACAGACGGGACGTGTGCGTCCTCTGACTCACCCGTCCGCGCCCCGTCTCTCGTGGTTTCTCCGTGATGATCTTCGGCGGTGCTAATGTGATTTTTTGCAAAGCTTCAGAAGTCCCATCAGTAATCACAGCAAGCACTCGGGAACGGGTGCAGGTCAGGAATCCGTGGCGATGGTACCCCGGAAATATACGTAGCTCAAGCCTCACTCGGTAACCAAGCGAAGAGACCGCACTCGAATAGGGGTGAATATATGGTGTTTTATTTCATTACCGCATACAAATGAAACAGGACGCGTTTCGGCATCGCGCCTTTTTCCAACTGCTAACATCGCTTTTGGCATCACAAATCTTTTATCCACATTACCAGCAAGTACTTTCGGGACACATTTCACGGACATTGAAATGAAGGATGGACAAACAATTATTTTGACATATAGTGGCGGCCATCTTAGAATGGTTTCCAAGTTAAATCAATTTAAATTCTAAATAATGAATCTATGCATTGCATTAGATTGCGACCAATTAATATATATATATATATATATATGTATTACCTACTGGCAGTCGCCAGTAGGTAGTTATAGTTAGGACCTAGTTTCCATAGGAAAAGCGTTTTTTGATTTGTTAATATCTTTGGCGCCGGTTTGACGAATCTTCGCGAAATTTTTAAAACTAATGGGGCGCTCCGGTCAGCTCCTGTCTTGAAAGTTTCGGGGTGATTCGTCAAGCGGGAGCGAGAAAAAGGGGGTCCCAAAATGCATTTTCTTCATGTTAATTTCCATAGGAAATTTTGGAGAAGGCTACAGCCTGAACTGCTGAACAGAATTACTCCACATTTGGCAAAAAGGTAGCTCTTGGTTCAGAAAGCGTTCTTTTTTTTAAATGGTGTAAACCTGTTCAGTAGTTTCTGAGAAATTCTAAAAAATAAAAATATCGGGCCCGATTCACAAAAGTAGTCTGAGACAAAATCCTAACTTTACGACTTTCGGTATTCACAAAGGGCATTTAGGAGTAGTAAAGTTAGGAATCCTAACTTTACTACTCCTAAATGCCCTTTGTGAATACCGAAAGACATAAAGTTAGGATTTTGTCTCAGATTACTTTTGTGAATTGAGCCCATCGATATCTGGTGACCCCTGTGGATCCGCGAACCCTCCTGAGCACCAGCTTGACTCTGATTGGCTGCCAACACTCCAAACCAAAAAGTGTTGGCAGCCATCCTGTGACTCGGTTGAACCAGTGAAATATATATATATATTTTACACTAATGTCACTTTGTGCACAATAACTCTGCTGTACATATGTCACTAAACTCAGCAACACTTTTCACTTCACACTATGCACGCCGAGCACTCACACACTTCCCTAGGTCGTGATCTGCAGCACATTAGACCGACATACATAGGCTCAGTGATACAGTTTATGATTGTCACGGACTGGCGCGATGATCACTACACCCTCGATCTCAGCCGTAAAGCCACGGTATGGCCTATGAGACTCACATATTCATTTCCTGCATTTAGGCAGAGATTTAGTAGTCTATATATAAGAGTATTTTTACTCATTACATAATACCATTAGGCCTGTTGGTATCATGTTGCCATTTTAACCGCACCGATTGAACGCCCAGCCGCGGTACAGTAACTTATTATTTAGAGCAAAGGATTTTTACCTTACATCCGCGCAATCTTGGCCGACAGTGACATCGCCACAAGTACACATAACTTCTATGTCTACTCTTCACATTTGGTGTGTTGTAGTCTGTCTATGTTATCCATGACCTACGTGATATCTGTCATGCAGTCTTTTTTACCTAGGGGTTGAGAAAAAGTCTCTCTCACCTGTGCTCAATCTAATTGTTAATTATGTTTGTGTTGCAACCTTGTAACCTATTTAAGCTCTTCATTTGTATGTAGCGCGTTATGTGAACAAGGCCGCAGGTCGGCGGCCGAAACACGTCATGTGGACCATGTCTGTTAAATAAATCTACTTTTTCACTCAACCTGGTGTCTGTGCCCGAACCGTGATTCTTCACTCTCTACTCATCGGGAAGGATTCTGATGTTACCGCGGAGGACGGCTGCCTCAGCATCACAGACTCCCTCTTTAATCATTTAGGGCAACTTTGACTCTTCTACAGCTGAAACGGTGGATTTTCCGTGAAGGAATCACAAAGAGTCTTCGCCCCCTGCCAATAATCCATAACCAGTGACCAGCAGCTACGACGGAGGTGTAACGCGAGTCGGAGGACGCGTGCAGCATTTCTTGATCTGGCGGTAAGTCTGCTCCAGGAGATTAAGCGGCAGGTTGGAAGAGGTGTGATAGTGGCAAGGCAGTGCGAGCAAGCTTACTCTCTTCCCGCCACTATATCAAAAGACATTGTTTACCACATTTCAGACAATATGTCCATAAACGCGCTACGTGAGCGCGAGGCAGCAGCGGATGCTCTCTTCGATAACCTGCCGAGTGTACACAGCCAGCAGAGACCAGGTGGTCTCAGTCAGAGCGCTACAAACAGTGAATATAAAACTTTACTAAAAACACTTGAAAAACTAATGAAAACGGAACTAACTAAATGGTGGGAGGGGAAGTCACTGCAAAAATATTGTGATGTAGGTCGGGTCCCACGAGGACTGAGAATCATGCTGGCCCCCAGCTATGAAAATCCTAACCCCCAAATGTTGAAAGAATGGGCGGAGAGCAACTTGGATGCTTCCATGCGCCTAATCATCATCCTAATTAAATATGCCGAAACTGACCGCATCTCGACTGTCAAAGAAATCGAGCGCATCAACAGCGAACTGGACAAATTAGAGCTTAAAGACCTGATCGAGAAAGGAAAGGAGGACATTACTATGAGACTTAAAAAACAGGAGGAAGTAATTAAAGCAAGAAAAGCCTTTAAGTTTTCAAGAGATAAGGTAGATTACTGAAACAGGCCAGATTTTTACCTTTTCAAAGAAATATGACTCAGTAAAAAAACAGAAAGTCACCAGACCTAACCTTCCAAATCAGGGTATTGATGGCCACACCAACACCGAAACCACAGCTTCGGGATCCGAAATGAGCTCAGCCCTTGACAGTGAGACTAGCTCAGATGATGGTGCGAGCCGCTCAGGCAACAATGAAGGTGCTACATGCAATTTCACACTCACTGAGGAACTCGATTTTTTAAGGCTAGATCGCAGGCAGACCCTCCGCCCACGACCACCAAGGAAACAAGGAACAGACGCAACAACAAAAAAAGACGACAAAGGCGAAAATGTAGGGAATCCAAACAGAAACAACAGGAGAGGAAACAATTGGTGGAAGAAACAGACATAAGTGCTAACACTGTCATCAACCTCAGTAACATCAACTTGAGCAAGGCAGAATCACAGCTACTATCGCTTGGCCTTACTTTCTGCCCTGAAAGTAGTTTCAACACCAGTCGAACCAGGGTGGACATTTTTCATTTTATTCGCAAATTGAAATTGATTAAATATTTCAAACTCAAACACAGCAATATCTCCAACATCGCGCCGGATATTGACCCAGTGCCAGGTAACACCAACCTTATGGTATCGGACATTCCCATTATCCACACTATGCATGACCTTCAAACTACCTCACAATCACTCTCAACTCAGCAAATTCTGAATGAGGAAGGCATCACTGGATCCATGACCATCAAAAGCCCCTTCAAACCCCAATCCACTTTCACTCCCACAATGCCCAGGGACTCTATTGACACATTCAATGATGTGATCATTGAGGAACTCAAGGACCTGCACCATAGAACGAACAAACATCAACGTAATTCTAAATATCGCAATAGACAATATTTTGCCCTTATCAAAAAACTACAGGATAATATTTAAGTAATTATCAACAAATCAGATAAGGGGGTAATATTGTTCTGTGGCCTACGAAACTCTATCTTGAGGAAGCATCACGACACCTCAATGACGTCACATGCTACAGGAAGTTCAATGCACAAGAAATTGTGAACATCAAAAAAGAATTAAAATCTAAACTAAATCACTTCAAACATGAAGGACTTTTGACTAAAGAAGAATTTCTCTTCCTTAACAATGACACTCCGGTGATGCCAGTGTTATACTTTCTCCCGAAGGTACATAAGGGAGTGTCTCCTATACCTGGGCGCCCCATCATTTCGGCCCGAAATAGCTTGTGTGAAAACATATCCAAATATGTTGATTTCTTCCTCCAAGACTTTGTGACACAACTACCATCATACTTAAGAGACACTGGAGAATTCCTGCTCAAGATCAGTGACATTGAATAGTCCAAAGAACTCATAATGATGTCAATGGACATCACGTCCTTGTACACGAGCATTAACCATGCAGATGGGCTGAGAGCATGCGAACATTTTCTTCTGGGCTGTCCTATCCAATGTTACAAACACAATGTTTTTATTCTGTTTTTGAATGAGTGATGCCTCAACAATAATTTCTTTTTGTTTGCTAATGATATTTATCAGCAATTGAGGGGTGTCGCGATGGGTGCCTGCTTCTCCCCCAGCTACGCGTGTTTACATGTAGGCTGGTGGGAGGAGTGGGTCCTCATGGCGACACACCGTGAGGTGTTCAATACTAATGTGATTTCCTGGCTTCGATATATTGACAATGTGTTTGTGATATGGAGGGGTACTGAGGAAAGTGCCTTGAGGTTTGTGTCTGAGATCAATAACAATGATCTCAACCTAGAATTTAATGCCACCATCAGTGCCACTACCATTGAATTCCTGGATATAACAGTGTACATTGACAACTCACTGCAAACCAAGCTGCACCGCAAAATTACAGCAGGCAACTCTACACTGCACGCATCAAGCTTTCACCCCAAACACCATGTGGCGAGTATTCCCTATGGTGAAATGCTTTGATTACGGAGAATCTGCAGCAATGATGACGAGTTGACCATATGTCAACAGGAGGCCTTTAGGAGATTCAAGGCACGGGGTTATTCCAATCAGATCATTTCCAGAGCCATCAAAAGAGCTAATGCCATACCCAGAGAACAACTACTTAAGGGACGTATGGATAGTGTCCAGACACCGGGGGAGGTGACTGCCACTCCTGAGACCCACACTGCTGGGACAGTTGACACTTGCCTCATTATCACATACTGTAGGGAGGAGAGAGCCATCAGGTCTATCATTAACAGACAGTGGCGGATCATCCATATGGATCCTTTTTTAGGTCCGTTAGTACCCAAACGACCCAACATCACTTATCGCCATGATACTCCATGAGGGATGCGCTAGTCCGGAGCAGCCCTGAAGTCATAGCCACTTCCAACTGGCTCACTAATGTGAAAGGCTTCTTCAAATGCAATGTCTGCAGAGCCTGTCGCTTTTTGGGTCAACACCACTCAGGTCACTGCTGCCTTCCGCTCAGAGCCCATTACCATCAGAAACAAATACACCTGTAAAACCGAATTTGCGGTATATGTTCTACAATGCACCTGTGACTTGAGATATGTTGGAAGTACCAAACTTCAAGTTCACATGAGGATTTTACAACACCTCAGGGTCATAGTGAACAATGATCACACATACCCAGTGGTGAGACATTTCAAAAAGGTCCACAATAACAATCTGCAACACCTGAAATATTTTGTTATTGACAATGTACCCAAGTCTAGACGAGGCTGCAACCGTGAAAAGCTCCTTAGACAACTTGAGTCACGGTACATACTTGATCTCAACACCAAGACACCGTGGGGCCTCAACATGAGTGAGGATTTGTACAACTTCCTATAATGTACTACATGAACCTACCATAGTACACATGTTCCTCTGTCTTGCTGCAATCAGCCATTTGATGCGATTTTTGGCTCTGATCTAAATCTCAGACACTGCTCTTCCGCTCTCTCTCTCTCTCTCTTCTTTCTCCTCTCTCCTTTCTCCGCTCTTCCTTCTCCCCTTATTCCCTCCTTCCCTATTTCCCTATATCTGTTCCTTTCTTCCCTCTTGCTTTCCTCCCCATGACATCCTTTCTGGTCCCATACCGTTTCCTTTCCTACCACCTACATCTATGGTTGTGGTTCCGTATTTCGTGTTTCTTCTTCTTCTTTCTTTTTCTTCTTTTTCTTCTTCTTTTTCATCTTTATATTTCATTTCTAGTTTCCTGATACGCCTTCGCACATATCCACACATGTGGTTCATTCAATAGTATCATATGCTGTTGTAGCACCCACTGTATGCATGATGCATATCCACCAGATACCCGGGTATGTTTGTACTGTATATTCCATCAGTTAACTATCCGGCGATGCTTACCTGCGACTGTTGAACTTTACTCTCTTTACTTTCTGTATTTATACAATAATATATGTGTTTGATGTCTCATCTCTACACTCGTCATGCTGCTATGTGATTGTGAACATATTTGAACGTTCCTCTGCATATATGCCTCGCACTGTATATATTTACACAGCACCTTGTAACGCTTTCCCCTATTTTTTACACTAATGTCACTTTGTGCACAATAACTCTGCTGTACATATATCACTAAACTCAGCAACACTTTTCACTTCACACATTTTCACATGCACGCCGAGCACTCACACACTTCCCTAGGTCATGATCTGCAGCACATTAGACCGACATACATAGACTCAGTGATACAGTTTACGATTATCACGGGCTGGCGCGATGATCACTACACGCTCGATCTCAGCCGTATAGCCACGGTATGGCCTATGAGACTCACATATTCATTTCCTGCATTTAGGCAGAGATTTAGTAGTCTATATATACGAGTATTTTTACTCATTACATAATACCATTAGGCCCGTTGGTATCATGTTGCCATTTTAACCGCACCGATTGAACGCCCAGCCGCGGTACAGTAACTTATTATTTAGAGCGAAAGATTTTTACCTTACATCTGCGCAATCTTGGCCGACAGTGACATCACCACAAGTACACATAACTTCTATGTCTACTCTTCACATTTGGTGTGTTGTAGTCTGTCTATGTTATCCATGACCTACGTGATATCTGTCATGCAGTCTTTTTTACCTAGGGGTTGAGAAAATGTCTCTCTCACCTGTGCTCAATCTAATTGTTAATTATGTTTGTGTTAGAGCCTTGTAACCTATTTAAGCTCTTCATTTGTATGTAGCGCGATATGTGAACAAGGCAGCAGGTCGGCGGCCGAAACGCGTCATGTGGACCATGTCTGTTAAATAAATCTACTTTTTC
Source organism: Calotriton arnoldi (assembly GCA_963921515.1). NCBI lineage: Eukaryota > Metazoa > Chordata > Amphibia > Caudata > Salamandridae > Calotriton > Calotriton arnoldi. The sequence continues at coordinate 84,924 of CAWUFW010016896.1, forward strand.
ACTCAACCTGGTGTCTGTGCCTAAGTATATATATATATATATATATATATATATATATATATATATATATATATATATATATTATCTACTGGCGGTCGCCAGTAGACAGTTATAGTTAGGACCTATTTTCCATAGGAAATTCACAACATTCTATTTCCAATAACTTTGGCGCCGGTTGATGAATCTTCGCGAAATTTTAAAAATTTATGGCCCGCTCCGGTCCGCTCCTATCCTGAAAGGTTCGGGGTGATTCGGCAAGTGGGGGCCAAGAAAAAGGGGGTCCCAAAACGTGTTTTCCCAATGCAATTTTCCATAGGAAACTTTAGACACGGCTACAGCCTCGAACTGCTGAACGGAATTACACCAAATTTGGCAAAGAGGTAGTTCTTGGTTCAGAAAGAACCCTTTTTGTTAAATGGTGTAAATCCGTTCAGTAGTTGCTGAGAAAATCAAAAGTAAAATCACATATATATCTGGGCGGAGCCTAACCACACATGTCATCGTGAGATCTGATTGGCTGTCAGCACTTCATCCTGGAATTGCTGGCAGCCATCTTGGGACCAATATAAATGATAGTACCCCATTGAAATGCATTGTAGTAAATCAAAGATTTTGAGGGTTACCAAAAGGAGAACTATAAAGGGTGATAACAGACTTTAGTTACATTAGAATTCATTTGTTGATGGTACCATACTAATTTCAGGAATTGTGGTGTGTTCTAAGGTGATTTTACCCTGTGAAAAACCTTCTGCTGGGATATCATGAATCATGTTTGAGAGAAAACTATTTTCACATGCTTGTCCCATAGAGTTTTGGAAGGTGCTCCAGAAGCTAAAATGAGAGCATATTTTCTGTAAATTCACATTATCTTTCTCAGTCATGTGAGAATGAAGTCTGACATTCTCAGTAAAACATGTACATCCAACAAGGGCATAGACTGTCAGTTGATTCCTTTGTGTTCTACTGCAGCTTCCCACAGTGTTCTAAATAACAACTAGAGTGCTAACAGCCTTACTTGTGACAAAAGTATGGCACACCTGAAGCCATCTTGATTGGAATAAACTGGTAACACTTAAAACATTTAATTTAAAAAGGAACAAAATGATGGGGTTCATTTTGTCATAGAAATTATGGTTAGTGCTATAGAAAGAAAAATTAGGACATGTTTCAAGTGAGATCTCAAATATCTTCCTGTTATATTTCAACAGGAGCAGCCTGTCAGTTGATGCCTTTGTGTTCTACTGCAGCTTCCCAGAGTGTTCTAAAGAACAACTACAGTGCTAACAGCCTTACTTATGACAAAAGTATGGCACACCTGAAGCCATCTTGATTGGAATAAACCGTTAATACTTAAAACATTTAATTTAAAAAGGAACAAAATGAGGGGGTTCTTTTTGAAATAGAAATTATGGTTAGTGCTGCAGAAAGAAAAATGAGGGCATGTTTTAAGTGAGATCTCAAATCCTCTTCTATTTCATTAGAAAATTCTGACATGCAGACTGAAACAATCACTTTCATACCAGCAGCAGACTTCTAGTTAACTCCCTGGTGAGCAGTAGCTTTACTACAGTGATCTAATGAGCAACTAGAGTGCTAACATTCTGAATTTATGGCAAATGTGAGACACATCTGAATGCCTTCTTGATGGAATCAAAGTAAAAAACTGAAAGCATTTCCTACTGAGGAGACTGCAGTAAATGAGGAAATTAGGAAACTTCATAACAAAGAAGTCTTCCAAGATGGCCACCAGAGAAAAAAGAGCCCAAATGTAGCACAAATATTACCCAGATGTAGCCCACATATAGCCCAATGACAAAAGTGTGCAAAACACTTTTTATTTTTAGTTTTTTTGTAGTTTTATGTAGTGCAGACTGGTCAGGTATTGGAGCGTTGCATCTTAAAACATGACCCCCTACACTACAAAAACACCACTGCACTACCCTAAACCCTAAAACACTACCCCCAGCACAACCCCCTACACTATACAAGCACCACTGCACTATCCTAAACCCTAAAACACTACCCCCAGCATGACCCCTATACTACACAAACACCACTGCACTACCCTAAACCCTAAAACACTACCCCCAGCACGACCCCCTACACTACCCAAACACTACTGCACTAACCTAAATCCTAAAACACTACCCCCAGCACGACCCCCTACACTACCCAAACACCACTGCACTACCCTAAAACATGACCCCTACACTACACAAACACCACTGCACTACCCTAAACCCTAAAACACTACCCCCATCACGACCCCCTACACTACACAACCACCACTGCACTACCCTAAACCCTAAACACTACCCCCAGCACGACCCCCTACACTACACAAACACCACTGCACTACCCTAAACCCTAAAACACTACCCCAGCACGATCCCCTACACTACCCAAACACCACTGCACTAACCTAAATCCTAAAACAATACCCCCAGCACGACCCCCTACACTACCCAAACACCACTGCACTACCCTAAAACATGACCCCCTACACTGCACAAACACCACTGCACTACCCTAAACCCTAAAACACTACCCCCAGCACGACCCCCTACACTGCCCGAACAACACTGCACTGCCCTAAACCTTGAAACACCAGCCCATGCACGACCCCCTACACTGTTCGAATACCACTGCACTGCCCTAAACCCTGAAACACCACCCCAGCACGACCCCTACACTGCCCGAACACCACTGCACTGCCCTAAACCCTGAAACACCACCCCTTCACGACCCCCTACACTGCCCGAACACCACTGCACTGCCCTAAACCCTGAAACACCACCCCCAGCACGACCCCCTACACTGCCCAAACACCACTGCACTGCCCTAAACCCTGAAACACTAGCCCCAGCAAGACCCCCTACACTGCCCGAACACCACTCCACTGCCCTAAACCCTGAAACATCATCCCCAGCAAGAACCCCTACACTGCCCGAACACCACTGCCCTAAACCCTGAAACACCACCCCCAGCACGACCCCCTACACTGCCCGAACACCACTGCACTGCCCTAAACCCTGTAACACCACCCCCAGCACGACCCCCTACACTGCCCGAACACCACTGCTCTGCCCAAAACCCTGAAACACCAGCCCCAGCACGACCCCCTACACTGCCCAAACACCACTGCACTGCCCTAAATCCTGAAACACTAGCCCCAGCACGACCCCCTACACTGCCCGAACACCACTGCACTGTCCTAAACCCAGAAACACCACCCCCAGCACGACCCCCTACACTGCCCGAGCACCACTGCACTGCCCTAAACCCTGAAACACCAGCCCCAGCACGACCCCCTACACTGCCCGAACAACACTGCACTGCCCTAAACCCTGAAACACCAGCCCCAGCACGACCACCTACACTGCACGAACACCACTGCACTGCCCTAAACCCTGAAACACCAGCCCCAGCATGACCCCCTACACTGCCCGAACACCACTGCACTGCCCTAAACTGTGAAACACCAGCCCCAGCATGACCCCCTACACTGCCCGAACACCACTGCACTGCCCTAAACCCTGAAACACCACCCCCAGCACGACCCCCTACACTGCCCGAACACCACTGCACTGCCCTAAACCCTGAAACACCACCCCCTGCACGACCCCCTACACTGCCCGAACACTACTGCACTGCCCTAAACCCTGAAACACCATCCCCAGCACGACCCCCTACACTGCACGAACACCACTGTACTGCCCTAAACCCTGAAACACTACCCCCAGCAAGACCGCCTACACTGCCCGAACACCACTGCACTGCCCTAAACCCTGAAACATCAACCCCAGCAAGACCCCCTACACTGCCCGAACACCACTGCCCTAAACCCTGAAACACCACCCCCAGCAAGACCCCCTACACTGCCCGAACACCACTGCACTGCCCTAAACCCTGAAACACCAGCCCCAGCACGACCCCTACATTGCCCGAACACCACTGCACTGCCCTAAACCCTGAAACACCACCCCCTGCACGACCCACTACACTGCCCGAACACCACTACACTGCCCTAAACCCTGAAACACCACCCCCAGCACGACCCCCTACACTGCCCGAACACCACTGCACTGCCCTAAACCCTAAAACACCACCCCCTGCACGACCCCTACACTGCCTGAACACTACTGCACTGCCCTAAACCCTGAAACACCACCCTCAGCATGACCCCCTACACTGCACGAACACCACTGCACTGCCCTAAACCCTGAAACACTACCCCCAGCAAGACCCCCTACACTGCCCGAACACCACTGCACTGCCCTAAACCCTGAAACATCACCCCCAGCAAGACCCCCTACACTGCCCGAACACCACTGCACTGCCCTAAACCCTGAAACACCAGCCCCAGCAAGACCCCCTACACTGCCCGAACACCACTGCACTGCCCTAAACCCTGAAACACCACCCCCAGCAAGACCCCTACACTGCCCGAACACTACTGCACTGCCCTAAACGCTGAAACACCAGCCCCAGCAAGACCCCCTACACTGCGCGAACACCATTGCACTGCCCTAAACCCTGAAACACCACCCCCAGCAAGACCCCCTACACTGCCCGAACACCACTGCACTCAAACCCTGAAACACCACCCCCAGCAAGACCACCTACACTGCCCGAACACCACTGCACTGCCCTAAACCCTGAAACACCACCCCCAGCACGACACCCTACACTGCCCGAACACCACTGCACTGCCCTAAACCCTGAAACACCACCCACTGCAAGACCCCTACACTGCCCGAACACAACTGCACTGCCCTAAACCCTGAAACACCACCCCCTGCATGACCCCCTACACTGCCCGAACACCACTGCACTGCCCTAAACCCTAAAACACTACCCCCAGCATGACCCCCTACACTGCCCGAACACCACTGCACTGCCCTAAACCCTGACTCACCACCCCCAGCACGACCCCCTACACTGCCCGAACACCACTGCACTGCCCTAAACCCTGAAACACCACCCCCAGCACGACCCCTACACTGCCCAAACACCACTGCACTGCCCTAAACCTTGAAACACCAGCCCCTGCATGACCCCTACACGGCCCAAACACCACTGCACTGCCCTAAACCCTGAAACACCACCCCCAGCACGACCCCCTACACTGCCTGAACACCACTGCCCTAAACCCTGAAACACCACCCCCAGCAAGACCCCCTACACTGCCCGAACACCACTGCACTGCCCTAAACCCTGAAACACCACCTCCAGCACAACCCCTACACTGCCTGAACACCATTGCTCTGCCCTAAACCCTGAAACACTGCCCCCAGCAAGACCCCCTACACTGCCCGAACACCACTGCACTGCCCTAAACCCTGAAACATCACCCCCAGCAAGACCCCCTACACTGCCCGAACACCACTGCCCTAAACCCTGAAACACCACCCCCAGCACGAACCCCTACACTGCCCAAACACCACTGCACTGCCCTAAACCCTGAAAAACTACCCCCAGCAAGACCCCCTACACTGTCTGAACACCACTGCACTGCCCTAAACCCTGAAACATCACCCCCAGCAAGACCCCCTACACTGCCCGAACACCACTGCACTGCCCTAAACCCTGAAACACCAGCCCCAGCACGACCCCCTACACAGCCCGAACACCACTGCACTGCCCTAAACCCTAAAACACCATCCCGTGCACGACCCCCTACACTGCCTGAACACCACTGCACTGCCCTAAACCCTGAAACACCACCCCCAGCACGACCCCCTATATTGCCCGAATACCACTGCACTGCTCTAAACACTGAAACACCACCCCTGCACGACCCCCTACACTGCCCGAACACTACTGCACTGCCCCAAACCCTGAAACACCACCCCCAGCACGACCCCCTACACTGCCCGAACACCACTGCCCTAAACCCTGAAACACCACCCCCAGCAAGACCCCCTACACTGCCCGAACACCACTGCACTGCCGTAAACCCTGAAACATCACCCCCAGCAAGACCCCCTACAATGCCTGAACACCACTGCACTGCCCTAAACCCTGAAACACCACCCCCAGCAAGACCCCCTACACTGCTCGAACACCACTGCACTGCCCTAAACCCTGAAACACCAGTCCCAGCACGACCCCCTACACTGCCCGAACACCACTGCACTGCCCTAAACCCTGAAACACAACCCCCAGCACGACCCCTACACTACCCGAACACCACTGCACTACCCTAAACCCTAAAATTCTCCCCCAGCACGACCCCCTACACTACCCGAACACAACTGCACTGCCCTAAACCCTCAAACACTCCCCCCCAGCACGACCCCCTACACTACCCAAACACCACTGCACTGCCCTAAACCACTCCCCCCAGCACGACCCCCTACACTACCCGAACACCACTGCACTGCCCTAAACCCTAAAACACTTCCCCCAGCATGACCCCCTACACTACCCAAACACCACTGAACTGCCCTAAACCCTGAAACACTACCCCCGCATGACCCCCTACACTACCCGAACACCACTGCCCTAAACCCTGAAACACCACCCCAGCAAGACCCTCTACACTGCCCGAACACCACTGCACTGCCCTAAACCCTGAAACACCACCCCCAACACCACCCCCTACACTACACAAACACCACTGCACTACCCTAAACCCTAAAACACTACCCCAGCACGACCCCCTACACTACACAAACACCACTGCACTACCCTAAACCCTAAAACACTACCCCCTACACTACACAAACACCACTGCACTACCCTAAACCCTAAAAACGACCCCCAGCACGAACCCCTACACTACCCAAACACCACTGCACTACCCTAAACCCTAAAACAATACCCCCAGCAGTACCCCCTACACTACCCAAACACCACTGCACTACCCTAAACCCTAAAACACTACCCCCAGCAGTACCCCTACACTACCCAAACACCATTGCACTACCCTAAACCCTAAAACACTACCCCCAGCAGTACCCCCTACACTACCCAAACACCACTGCACTACCCTAAACCCTAAACCACTACCCCCAGCACGACCCCCTACACTACCCAAACACCACTGCACTATCCTAAACCCTAAAACACTACCCTCAGCACAACCCCCTACACTACCCAAACACCACTGCACTACCCTAAACCCTAAAACACTCCCCCAGCACGACTCCCTACATTAACCAAACACCACTGCACTACCCTAAACCCTAAATCTACCCCCAGCATGACCCCCTACACTACACAAACACCACTGCACTACCCTAAACCCTAAAACACTACCCCCAGCACGACCCCCTTCACTACCTAAACACAACTGCACAATATGTTACAGGCGTTGCAACGCAGGCCTGTGGTGCTTACTGGAAGTACCTGGTGGGCTAGTTGGGCCCCAGGGACCCTCAGGATTCAAGGTGACCTAATCCCCCAACTTAAAACGCGCCACGGGGCGCGTTTGCACAGTGGTGAAGGGAGGGGGCGGGCCTCAGGTGACAAGTGCGCAAACACGCCCTGTGGTGCGTTTTAAGTTGGGGAATTAATTCCCTTGAATCCTGAGGGACCCTGGGGGCCAACTAGAACACCAGGTACCTTCAGTAAGCACAACAGAGTTGCGTTGCAGAGAGGTGAAAAAAGGTGCGTGGCCTCGGAACGCCTCTCTGCAACTCAGCTCTGTGGTCCTAACTGTAGGTACCTGGGGGGCTAGTTGGGCCCCAGGGACCCTCAGGATTCAAGGGGACTTAATCCCGCAACTTAAAACGCGCCACGGGGCGCGTTTGCACACATGTCACCTCAGGCCCCCCCTCCCTTCACCACTGTGCAAACGCGCCCTGTAGCGCGTTTTAAGAGGTAGTTTTAATCCCCCTGCCCTATTATGTACTAGGGACTTACAGAGGAGGTCATGCTAATCACAGGGGTACCCCAACGCATAGTGTTCCCTAGTGTATGTAGGTGTTTTCACTGTATTCTAAGTGTCTTTTAGCATAGCACTGACTCTGGTTAGTCAGAGTCAGTTACCACCAGTACCCGTCTGAAAAAGTTGTGGGCACAGGATGATTTTGCAACAAGGCCTCTTTCTGCTTCTCTGTTGGTTCTTTCTGCACATCTTTTGCTTCTTCCTGCACTTTTCTTCGCCTTTGTGGACTTCTGTTGCTTCTTTCTGCATTTCTTTTGCTTCTTTCTGTGCGTTTTTTCTTCTTTCTTCATATGTCCTACCTCTGTAGGCATAGTTAGAAACTAGCATTTAAAAAACCTTTGAAATTCACTTAAAAATCATAGGTTTCAGGCACGTTATAGTTAGAAATTAGCATTTAAAAAACCTTTGAAATTCACTGAAAAACCATAGGTTTCAGACACGTTATAGTTAGAAATTAGCATTTAAAAAACCTTTGAAATTCACTGAAAAAACCATAGGTTTTAGGGACAGTTATAGTTAGTTGGACATTTCACTCGTACAAAATCATAGAAATTCCCCCGTTATAGTTAGTTCAGCTAACTATAACTCGCGCCCCCGCAATGCACTGCTGATGACGTCACATATTACATCACTCATGACATGGTCAGTGACATCACTCATGACATCACTGATGACATCTCAAATGACATCACTGATGACATCACTGATGACATCATCCATGTGATAATTTCATGCATCTTCTCACACCCTAATATAACTTTTGATACACCCACTCTAAATTACAGACTGCCATTCTCAAAACCATACACACTCCAATACCAATAACTACATACCCACTCACTGATTCTTAGGTCTACACACACACATCTACTCACTCACCCGTACAGTCACTCATACTTACAGTCACTCAGTACAGGACTATCATATGCACTCATACACCTAAATAAACACTCACACACCGCCACTCATCCATAGAGGTACTCACACACCTAGTCAGTCATGCAAAAATTTATCACACACCCATTTACTCACCTATACAGTTATACACACACCAGCTCACTTACTCATACAAATACTAGCACATTCTTACGCTCTTATACAATAACTGATACAAGCACACACGCATCCATACAGCCACTCTCACAATCACACACTCTCACTTATAGCCATTTAAATACTCTAACACACATATATACTGCCTTTTACATATGTAGTTACTCGCACATGTACCACTGAGATATACATTCACTCACTAACACACCCATACACACACTCACCCACCCAAGCAGTCCATCACAGATGCACTCTTGAAATCATGCACCCAGTGAATCACCCACTCACACATCTATGTACAGAGTCACACACACCCCACCCACACAAACACTCAGGCAGCCATACAGATACTCAGAGAACCAATCAATAACCCATATAGACACTCATGTAGCTATTCGCAAATCCATGCATCCACTTACACACCAACAAACAGACGGATACAGACATTCACACAGTTTAGTCACTAACCCATGCATTCAGTAAGATACGTTTAATCACTCACTTGTAGAGTCAGTCACGCACGTACTAAATCATCCATTCAGACACTTATACACCCACTCATTCTTCAATACGCCTTTCCCTATATATATTAAACATATTTAAACTTTACAGAAACACACAGTCACTGGATGATGTCATCAGTGATGTCATCAGTGATGTCATTTGAGATGTCATCAGTGATGTCATCAGTGATGTCACTGACCATGTCATGAGTGATGTAATATGTGACGTCATCAGCAGTGCATTGCGGGGGCGCGAGTTATAGTTAGCTGAACTAACTATAATGGGGGAATTTCTATGGTTTTGTACGAGTGAAATGTCCAACTAACTATAACTGTCCCTAAAACCTATGGTTTTTTCAGTGAATATATATATATACAAGTATAGGAAACCAATCGCTCGCACACTCGGAAAAATAAGGCAGGTTTGGGAAACCAAAGATTTATTCCGTCATAAATCAACGTGACGCGTTTCGCCTAGCGGCTTGATCACACAAAGTGCACATAGTGAGAGCCTCGTTACATACTGATAGGTAGAAATTAACAAAGGACTACTTGGCTGTGGGCAAATCGCCCGTAATATCAGCCGCCATCATGTAACGTGTTAAAATCAGGTGAACAGATTGAATATATCTGACAATATTCGTGGTCCATGTGAGCAATGTTATATAAATTAACCAAATGTATATATCCTCAATACCTAATAAAACAATTCGGTGTGCCTGTCCCCACAATCTATACTGGTCCGGCCGAACGCGATCGCCATTTTGTAGTGGCTATACATGCATGGTGTGCCTGAGTATCCACATACTTAAAGTTAACTCAGGTCAGTTCATTGCTAGTAATCCCCAAGTGGGTCATTGCATAAACATCAGGTGCCTCTGCTGCATTCATAATATATAATTGCGTGAGAGAAAACACAGTTCACATTGTATGTCTCATGTTGCCTGTCCGCCCATGGTGGGTGCAAAATCAGTAAATATATCGAGGTATGGGAAACCTGGGTGATGACATATAAATATCAAGAAACATTGCATATCTCTTGCTACACATCCGCCCTTGGTGGGTATACAATCAGTAATTAATACGAGGCAAGGAAAATTAAAGTGACAGCGTGTATATACAAAGATCAAGTGAAAAAATGTCTAATCTGAATAAACAAAGTTAAAAAGATAATTTCTTATCTGCGTGCATATGGCCATTCCAGGAGAATGATACCACGAAGAAAAGGGTAGGGACCCGGTCTATCTGTTCCATCCAGTGTGTCCCTTCCTTTCCTCCTGCAAATAAAGAGAAAAGGATCGACAGTTAGAATATTGTGAAGAGCAGCAGATCTATAACATCTATAACATGTTTAAAATTAAGTTACAGAATGTACACGTCCACAAAATTCATAATTAACTCAGCAAATATTGACAATCCTATTCATCATGGAGATGTATTGCTATTTCTTCGTCCATATTATGTCCCTTAGGATGACGTGTTCCTAACTCAATTATGTATCTGGATTCCTGTTTTCTTAATTGAAGTTCCTGGTTCCCACCCCTGGGGTTGCTCCCTATTTGTTCAAGGACAAAAAACTGTAGTTTGGTATTGTCCGAATAGTGATGTGTCGCAAAGTGTCTGGCTATGGGATAATGGGTGTCCTTCTTGGCTATAGCCCTCATATGTTCCAGAACATGTTTTTTGGCCATATGCATTGTACTCCCAATGTAGCGGAGGCTGCACGGGCATTCCAAGGCATATATAACAAAGGAGGAGCTGCAGGTGAGGAACTGTCGGATAGATATTGTTTTGTTGCTAATGGGATGGTTTAAAAAAACTGTACCTATGGTATATAATATGACTATGGCACAAAAAAATGCAATCATTAATTTAGCCACTGACAATACTATTGTAGTGAGGCCTGCTGATAAAGGGGGTAATGTGGTCATTATGACCAGAGAGATGTACATAGCAGAAGCAAACCACCAGTTGAATAATCCCTCTTTTTACTCCATGACCAACAGAAATGAGTACAGTAAGAGTGTGACCACTATATGGAATAATCTGTCTGAGTGGCGAGAGAGAGGGCTTTTGGAGTGGGAAGAATTTTGCTTTCTAAAAAAAGATTTCCCTAAACTCCCCGTGCTCTATCTCCTCCCTAAGATCCACAAGGATATAACCAATCCCCCGGGACGACCGATAGTATCTTCTAGAGGGAGTGCTCTGGAGAACGTATCGAGATATGTAGATCATTTTCTCAAAGATCAGGTGGTCCTTCTTCCGTCGTATGTGAGAGATACTAAAGATTTTCTCAACAAAATACAGGGTGTGATTTGGCAGGAAGGATACATATTAATAACCATGGACGTGAGCTCTTTGTACACTATCATCGAACATGAGGCAGGTATTTCAGCATGTCAGAAATACTTATTCAAGAGACCCATCAAATTTTTGGAGCATACCAAAATGATTATTGCCATGATCAGGTTTTGTCTTAATAACAACTTCTTCCTTTTCAACGGCAACATATACAGACAAACCCTTGGCACGGCAATGGGAACTTGTTTCGCGCCGAGCTTCGCGAATCTGTTCCTAGGGGCGTGGGAGGAGGCAACTCTTTTTGTATTTTGTACAGCGGCCTGCCTGGTCACGGGATTGCACCACCGCGAAACACTTGCGGGTCCGCGGCTGCTTTATTGGGGCATCTAACTGTGGAACAGGAGGTACCTGTTATATGCAGGGGTGGCGGCGCGAACATCGGCAATCCTTTAAAGACATTTTTTAATGTGAGTGCCGGCGGCGACCCACTTGGGTTTTACTGAACCACCAGTCGCAGGAAGCATTGCTTCAGGTGCTTCACCTGAGCATAATTATTACGGGGATTTACTGGTGGTTGCCGCATGCCGGCACGTCACATGGTCTGCCACTGAAGAGGGCGTTGGCCCGAAACGCGTCTGGCAGGTAACTAGAAAAGGACTTTGTTCATGGCGTGTGCCCTTGCTTTGGCGTAATTTCCACCTGGGAGTGCATCTCACCTAGAGGCAACTCTTTTTGTATTTTGTACAGCGGCCTGCCTGGTCGCGGGATTGCACCACCGCGAAACACTTGCGGGTCCGCGGCTGCTTTATTGGGGCAGCTAACTGTGGAACAGGAGGTACCTGTTATATGCAGGGGTGCCGGCGCGAACATCGGCAATCCTTTAAAGACATTTTTTAATGTGAGTGCCGGCGGCGACCACTTGGGTTTTACTGAACCACCAGTCCCAGGAAGCATTGCTTCAGGTGGTTCACCTGAGCATAATTATTACAGGGATTTACTGGTGGTTGCCGCATGCCGGCACGTCACATGGTCTGCCACTGAAAAGGGCGTTGGCCCGAAACGCGTCTGGCAGGTAACTAGAAAAGGACTTTGTTCATGGCGTGTGCCCTTGCTTTGGCGTAATTTCCACCTGGGAGTGCATCTCACCTAGAGGCAACTCTTTTTGTATTTTGTACAGCGGCCTGCCTGGTTGCGGGATTGCACCACCGCGAAACACTTGCGGGTCCGTGGCTGCTTTATTGGGGCAGCTAACTGTGGAACAGGAGGTACCTGTTATATGCAGGGGTGCCGGCGGGAACATCGGCAATCCTTTAAAGACATTTTTTAATGTGAGTGCCGGCGGCGACCCACTTGGGTTTTACTGAACCACCAGTCCCAGGAAGCATTGCTTCAGGTGGTTCACCTGAGCATAATTATTACGGGGATTTACTGGTGGTTGCCGCATGCCGGCACGTCACATGGTCTGCCACTGAAGAGGCGTTGGCCCAAAGCGCGTCTGGCAGGTAACTAGAAAAGGACTTTGTTCATGGCGTGTGCCCTTGCTTTGGCGTAATTTCCACCTGGGAGTGCATCCCACCTAGAGGCAACTCTTTTTGTATTTTGTACAGCGGCCTGCCTGGTCGCGGATTGCACCACCGCGAAACACTTGCGGGTCCGCGGCTGCTTTATTGGGGCAGCTAACTGTGGAACAGGAGGTACCTGTTATATGCAGGGGTGCCGGCGGGAACATCGGCAATCCTTTAAAGACATTTTTTAATGTGAGTGCCGGCGGCGACCCACTTGGGTTTTACTGAACCACCAGTCCCAGGAAGCATTGCTTCAGGTGGTTCACCTGGAGCATAATTATTACGAGGATTTACTGGTGGTTGCCGCATGCCGGCACGTCACATGGTCTGCCACTGAAGAGGGCGTTGGCTCGAAACGCGTCTGGCAGGTAACTAGAAAAGGACTTTGTTCATGGCGTGTGCCCTTGCTTTGGCGTAATTTCCACCTGGGAGTGCATCCCACCTAGAGGCAACTCTTTTTGTATTTTGTACAGCGGCCTGCCTGGTCGCGGGATTGCACCACCGCGAAACACTTGCGGGTCCACGGCTGCTTTATTGGGGCAGCTAACTGTGGAACAGGAGGAACCTGTTATATGCAGGGGTGCCGGCGCAAACATCGGCAATCCTTTAAAGACATTTTTGAATGTGAGTGCCGGCGGCGACCCACTTGGGTTTTACTGAACCACCAGTCCCAGGAAGCATTGCTTCAGGTGGTTCACCTGAGCATAATTATTACGGCGATTTACTGGTGGTTGCCGCATGCCGGCACGTCACATGGTCTGCCACTGAAGAGGGCGTTGGCCCGAAACGCGTCTGGCAGGTAACTAGAAAAGGACTTTGTTCATGGCGTGTGCCCTTGCTTTGGCGTAATTTCCACCTGGGAGTGCATCCCACCTAGAGGCAACTCTTTTTGTATTTTGTACAGCGGCCTGCCTGGTCGCGGGATTGCACCACCGCGAAACACTTGCGGGTCCGCGGCTGCTTTATTGGGGCAGCTAACTGTGGAACAGGAGGTACCTGTTATATGCAGGGGTGCCGGCGCGAACATCGGCAATCCTTTAAAGACATTTTTTAATGTGAGTGCCGGCGGCGACCCACTTGGGTTTTACTGAACCACCAGTCCCAGGAAGCATTGCTTCAGGTGGTTCACCTGAGCATAATTATTATGGGGATTTACTGGTGGTTGCCGCATGCCGGCACGTCACATGGTCTGCCACTGAAGAGGGCGTTGGCCCGAAACGCGTGTGGCAGGTAACTAGAAAAGGACTTTGTTCATGGCGTGTGCCCTTGCTTTGGCGTAATTTCCACCTGGGAGTGCATCCCACCTAGAGGCAACTCTTTTTGTAGTATATATATGAAACAACAGTCCTGATCCTCCAAATGCAAGGAGGAGGAAAACAGCAGTTCCGGACCTCAAGCAGGCAAACACTCCAACAGAAATCCAAATAGGCGGGTTTATGGATACATGGTAGGATTTATTGCTCCATAAATTATGCAGACAAGTGTCCTCCCCAGACGCGTTTCGATCGCCTCCGCGATCTTGTTCACTTAACGCGCTGGTGCCGGACCACCACTTTTTGAATACAGTGTGTCCAATCAGAGAACTGATTGGTGGTTGTGAAGAATGGACATAGTAAAAATACTTTAAAAGGGAAACATGACCTGCAGAACAATCTATGCAAACAATATTTGATGAGACAATATAAAATTTACAATTTTAACAATAAAATTGAAAATTGTCAAACTAACATAGAATTGGAAAAGTCAAATCGATTAAATACAAGGAATAAAACTACCAAAATATTTCTGTATTTATACACTTAAATGTGGGGTATTGAATCCAATAATTGTATCTAAACAGTATAAAAGATACAAAATATACTACTAGTGGGTTGGTCAATACTGGCAAGTGCCTAAACCCAAAGAGTAATCAGTATAATGATTGACGTCACAAATGTATTCAAACTATAAAATCCAAAAAATAGAAAAAAACTCCAGGCGCTAAAAAGATAGATGATCCCTTAAAAAGCAAGTAAAAACAAATCGTTTTAGTGCTTTAAAGTGCATGAAAGACCCAACAATGTAAATGTTAAAAACACACACAAAAAATGGAGGTAAGGCAAAATGCAGAATATGGCTAAAGTTTATCATAATTTGCCACTAAAGTGCAAGTGCTTAAATTAAGATCAATCCTAATAGATACAGTACGTTGTAACATCAATTCGGGTAACTTGTGTAAATTGAGACAAAAAGTGTATTCTAATAGATGGACAAGACATAACTGTATAAATACAAAATATTTTACCCAGCAAGGTACTAAAGTGCTAAAAATAGTGCAGATGTTAGATGGTCCACAAATTAAGCTAGTATAGCAAATTATACATAAAGGCCTTTATGGTCTTCATGTTACAAAAAATTGTGAAGGTCCTCACTAGTATTAAGGCCATTGGGCATTCTAGTATCCATGGATAAAATGAATGTAGTCTCCAATTGCCGTAACTGTCTTTCCCTATTGCCCCCCCGAAGAGAAGGAGGGACTGCCCCGATGACAAAATATTTCAAGTCACTAACTCGAATGGCATGAACAGCTTTAAAATGACGGGCAACAGGGTAGTTAGGGTCAGAGTTAATGATGGCACGTAGGTGTTGTAATATCCGATTAAAAACAGGTAATTTAGTACTACCAATATATTTTAGATGGCACGTACATTCAAGTACATATACCGCAAACTCCGTTCAGCATGTATAATGTACTTTGATTTGAATCGAAATGTCACAAAATGCTGTGTAGTATTCGGATACATTAATTCCAAACTTGCATGCCCGGCAGGAAGCACATTTAAAAAGCCAAATTTGGATAACCAGGTGGTATGGACTACAAGCTCAGGACTAGATTTAACCAGGTCATCCCTCATGGAGGGGCCCTTCTAAAAGTAATAGAAGGGAGATCAGGTAACAAAAAATGTAAAGTTAAGTCAGTGAGGACAATAGGCCAATGTTTGTATACTATTTTGCGGATGGTCTTGTCTTGTTTGCAAAATGTAGTAATAAGTCTAATAGGTTGTTTTTCTATTAGAGAGGTCTCATTCATGAGATTTGTATCCTGTTCTTTTTGGTTATTAAACATACCTCACGAGGGCGGGAATTGGCTTTTTCCAAAGCTATCTGTAGATTAGATAATTTGTAACCTCGGGACAAAAACGGTTCAGTGCTTCAGTTTGACAGTGTACCAAGTCAGATTCACGACTGCATATGCGTCGTAACCGCAAGAATTCACCATAAGGTATACTGTGAATAAGATGGGGCGGATGGGCACTGGTAGCGTGAAGTGTTGAATTACCAGCGGTGGACTTTCTATGGAGTTTAGTCTCAATCTTGTCCTCCCGCACGTAAACCTCCACATCTAAAAACTCCACTCTCTCAGTGCTCAGAGTGGCAGTAAATGTTAGATTCATGTTGTTGTTATTGATGGAATCAACAAAGTCGGAGGCCTCAGATACAGAGCCATCCCAGACGATGAAGATATCATCGATATATCTCCCATAATATTTAATGTGGGTGTCCCAAGCAAGTTTGTGGGCTGTTTTGAGGATGTGTTCCTCCCACCAGCCCACCAAAAGGCAGGCATAGGTGGGAGAAAAACAAGCCCCCATAGCAACCCCTCTTAGTTGTTTGTATAAAGTCTTATTAAATAAGAATAGGTTGTTATTCAGACACAGGTTGATCATTTGGAGCAACATACAATTATGATCATGTAAGTTGATGGCACGCATATTTAAGAAGTATTTTACTGCTTCCAACCCCTGTGTATGGAGGATACTGGTGTAAAGTGAGGCTATGTCAAGGGTGATTAATAAATAACCAGAATGCCATGTTACATCATGTAATTTTTTCAAGAAATCACCCGTGTCCCTTATAAAAGATGGTACAGATGTCATATGGGGCTGAAGAAAGTAATCAATATATTTGGACATGGCCTCTAAAAGGTTATTTCTAGCTGTGATGATGGGTCTACCAGGTACAGGGGAGATGCCTTTGTGGACTTTAGGAATAAAGTACAGGGTCGCAGTGGTGGAAAAATCATTCTTTAAAAAATGAAATTCATTTTTCGATAACAGTCCCTGTCTCTTCCATTGCTGTAACTCCTTAATCAAAGTCATTTTCACCTGGGCTAAATAGTCTTTACCAACTTTGGAATAACAATTAAGATCAGAAAGATGGCGATCAGCCTCTGCAAGATAGCCACTCTTAGGCCATAGCACAATGTTACCGCCTTTATCAGCACCCATCACAACAATGTCATTTTTATCACGTAGCTTTTTTACTAAAGCCCAATAACTTTTAACACGATAACTTTGTTTGCGATTCTGTGAGTTGATTTTAATGTTAAGTTTCTTTAGATCCCTAATTATCATTTCACTGAAGGTGTCAACAGCGTCCTTCGGCATCAAAGGGCAAAATGACGATGGAGGGCGAAAAGGGCTGGCAGCCGCCAGACCAGTATTGATTCCCTCAATGGGCAAAGGGTCTGAATCAGAAATAGAGACACTTAAGTTTTCATTAGCCAACAACTGTAAGTCTCTTAATGCATCCAGATCTCTAGCTTGAAGAATGTCATGTATAACACTCGCCTGATTGGTTGTATTGGCAGGTTTATTGAGTTGGAAAAATTTCTTAAGTTTGATCTTTCTTATGAATTTATATATATCAATGCGGGACTGAGTATACGAGAGGTTAGATTCCGGACAAAATGATAATCCCAGGGCCAACAATTGGTTCTCTGCCTTGGTGAGCGTGAGGTTGGTAAGGTTGATAATGGTGTTATCGTGGTTTTCTAACGATTCCAACGTCGCGCACCCTTTGCTCTGTTTGATGTATTTGAGCCGCTGCCGGCGCCTCTCCCTCCGGCATTGGCTGGTGCTGCGATGGATGGATTCTGGGGTTTCGGGGCGTAATGTTGCTCGCCTGTCCATGGTTAAATAATTCAACTCCTCACCAAGGGTATTGATCGTACCCGCTTTTGTTGGTATACTCGTAAGTGAAGCACCGCCATCATCAGAATCACCACTGGTCAGGGAGTTAGTGTCAGACTCTATGAGCGTAGTACTGGATCCTGCTCTGCTAGGGGTAATGGTCGATGTTTGTGTTGCTAAGGCTTTTCTTTTAATATTGTCATATTTACGGGAAAAAGTAAAGACCCTCCCGGCCGCGTAATCGTCTCGATCCCGAGCAAATTTAAACGCTTTGCGGACTTTGATAGTTTCTTCGTGTTGCTTTAATTTTCCCAAAATATCAGCTCGTCCCTTAGAGACTAGATCCTGCTGGTCATTTGCATCAAGGATACAATTTAATTAGTCAATTTCCTTGAGGATTCTGTCTCTATCAATTTCCGCATATTTAATAAGGATATTCACCATATTCATTGATGCCATAAGATTGTTGTTGGCCCATTCAGTTAACATCTCAGGGTGCGGGTTTTCGTAACATGGTGCAATCATTACACAAAGACCACGTGG
Source organism: Calotriton arnoldi (assembly GCA_963921515.1). Classification (NCBI taxonomy): domain Eukaryota; kingdom Metazoa; phylum Chordata; class Amphibia; order Caudata; family Salamandridae; genus Calotriton; species Calotriton arnoldi. The sequence goes on from CAWUFW010016896.1 coordinate 103,735, forward strand.
CACCCTGCCTGCATCACGGTATTTTTCTAAAGACTTTTTTTCCCACCACTTCGTGAGTTCGTTTTTCTGAAGTTTCTCGAGTTTCTTTAATAAACTTCTGATGTCATTGAAATTAGTACTGTCAGGATGTCTAATAGGTTCAAGATTAACAGCTGGCAAGTTGACAAACAGCGCCTCAGCTGCCGCCTCCCGGTCACGCAGCGCGTCTTGGGCTGACATAGTGTGAAGGAAAACCTTCCGTTATGTTACTACCCGCAAATAATGTTACAGTTAGTGGAGTGGTGTTCAATCCCTCAACCCGTGTAAATATTCATCCAACGAGCGTTGCTCCTTACCAAGCGATTACTGGCGATGTCCGGGGTCCTCCGACTCCAAAGCTTACGACAGTCATCAATAGGTGTCACGGAGATCCACACAAACGCTGGTACGAAACACGGGGGCATGACTGGCTTACTCCTTCCGAGTCACGTATTCTCGCTTGCACGATGAATGGCTGATCAAAGTCACGCCGCTTAGGTTGAGAAAATGTCTCTCTCACCTGTGCTCAATCTAATTGTTAATTATATTTGTGTTAGAGCCTTGTAACCTATTTAAGCTCTTCACTTGTATGTAGCGCGTTATGTGAACAAGGCCGCAGGACGGCGGCCGAAACGCGTCATGTGGACCATGTCTGTTAAATAAATCTACTTTTCACTCAACCTGGTGTCTGTGCCCAAGTATATATATATATATATATATATATATATATAAATATATATATATATATATATATATATATATATATATATCACGAAGAAATCCCAATGTCACGACAGACACTCCGGCGCAACACACGGGCACAGACTCCAAAAGCTGGTGTGGAAAAGATGAAGGTTTATTCACACATCAAACAAGGTCCAACATGACGCGTTTCGGCTGCCAGACATGCAGCCTTGATCACATCATCATCACATCATCAGATATATATATATATATATCTCCAAGCAGACACTGAGCACTCACGGGACATTAATGATTTATTATGAGCAAATGCATTTCGGCATTCTGCCTTCTTCAGTGCTCGTGAAAACTTAATCAAAAAGCAATGCATGTTTAAAATCCTTCAAAAGTGATTTCATTGGAGGAGCATTTAAAATGGCCAGAGACAAAGGACTGCCAAAGTTCTTAGTGGAAAATGCTGGTATTAGTGGCTGCCATATTAACAGGTATACCTGTTGTTAAAGTCAAATGGTAAACACTTCGTTTTTTCTCTGTTTAAAAACCTTTACAGTCTTTTTATAGACAATGCAGCATGAAATCTTGCATAGAAAGAAAAACGAAATGTTCAAAATGTACCATACATGAGGGCAGAATCCACACAGCCCTTTGTAGAGTAAAAGCCATTATGCCTCGAAACAGAAATGCTCCTCCAATGAAATCACTTTTGAAGGATTTTAAACATGCATTGCTTTTTGATGAAGTTTTCACGAGCACTGAAGAAGGCAGTATGGCGAAATGCATTTGCTCATAATAAATCATCAATGTCCCGTGAGTGCTCAGTGTCTGCTTGGAGCTTTATTATGTTTACGTGATTCACCCTCACTTTTTTCAGGCCAAAGCACCCGTCCAGAGTTCGGCAGCAGGGTGAAATCTTGGAGCTTTAAAAAAAAAAAGAAATATATATATATATATATATAAGTCCTCTCCTCTCCGGCGAATATATATATATATACTGACCATGTCATGAATGATGTAATATGTGACGTCATCAGCAGTGCATTGCGGGGCGCGAGTTATAGTTAGCTGAACTAACTATAACGGCCGCATTTCTCTGGTTTTGTTCGAGTGAAATGTCCAACTAACTATAATGTCCCTGAAACCTATGGTTTTTTCAGTGAATTTGTAAGGTTTTTTAAATGCTAATTTCTAACTATAACGTGCCTGAAACCTATGGTTTTTTCAATGAATTTCAATGGTTTTTTAAATGCTAATTTCTAACTATAACATCCCTATTAAGTCCCCTTGAATCCTGAAGGTTACTCGTGGAAGGCATCACCTCAGACCCTCTACAGATAGGTAGAGGAACTAGACAGGGTTGTCCCCTATCACCGATATTATTTGCATTCACGCTGGAACCACTTGCCTGCGTTATCAGACAACGAGTACATCCAGTAAGCACCACAGAGCTGCGTTGCAGAGAGGTGTTTTGAGGCCACGCCCCTTTTTACACCACGCTGCAAACGCGGCTTCTGGCGCACTGCTGCTCAGAGGATGAAGTCCACTTGTGTCCTGAGGTCCTCAGGACACAAGAGGACCTCATCGCTCCACCAACGCAGCTCTGTGGCGCTTACTGGAGGTACCTGGTGGGCTAGTTGGCCCCCAGGGTCCCTTAGGATTCAAGGGGACTTAATCCCCCAATTTACAACATGCCAGGGGGTGTGTTTGCACACTTGTAATATCAGGCCGCGCCCCCTTCCTGCACCACTGTGCAGAGAGGTGTAAAAAGGGACCCTCAGGATTCAAGGGGAATTAATCCCCCAGTGTGCATTCATTAACCCTCAAGGTTGGCCCATATATATAGTTCAGAGGCAAAGCTACCCCGATACACATGTTAGTCACTCCCAGGATGGCCACCTAACTCCATGTCATAACGAAAGTCTGTGTACCGTTGAGGAATTGTGCGTGGAAAACCAGTGCATTCTGGGTGATGTAGTCTTGGCCTTCTTCCGTCGCTCTGATTAGATACTAACACACTGGACAGCAATGATTTGTAAGTATTAAAGCCAGGGTAGCTGGAAACATTCAATGAGATGCATCAAGTTGTTTTGTAACCTACTAATGCAGGGACGTCCAACGTAGGTCCAAAAGGGCCTGGTCCATACAAGATATTCAGAATACCCACTGCCTACGTAAATGCACTCCATGTACACTTATTGCACGTAGAGTTATTTTACATGGCTATCCTGAACTTCTTAATACTTTATAAGTGTAAGTGATCAGGTTGGCGTCTACGATGATTAAAAGGTGCACACCTTTTATTACTCAAAATAGAACAAGTCGGATCTGAAAAATAAGCCATAAACAAATAGGGAGGGGGTGGAAAGCCCAATGGGGATGAAAATTGGCAGAGAAAAGAATGCATAAGTCGGCCACAGCAGGATGTATGCCGTCCCAAGGCGCTCTGCTGCTTTAGGGGGTGTGATCGGTGCTGGACCGGTGCACTCGAGTCCTGTGCGGGAGCTGACCCGGGCTGCAGCTGCTCCGGTGAGGCGCAGGCTTCAGAGAGAACGCGTTTTAAATATAGGTGCCGGGGCCAGGATAATTACATGCACACCTTGCATGTGAAAAAAACCACAAGCGTTTGAAACCGGGAACAGAACAAGGTGTGACGGGCTAGACAGGGGGCCCGAACAGAGTTCAGCTCGAATCATGAGGAGCGTTCATGTGCACCCCAACCAATCGGGAAGGCACAGAGTTCCCAGGTGGGGAGAAGGGGTACTTTGCAAGTAGGGGTCGAAGCCTGATAAAAAAAAAGGTGCACACCTTTTATTGCATTGTACAATACACCTTTAATATTGAACACGTGTTGGGACTGAGTCCGGTTTCGTTAAATGGCGGCAAGATTACTCAAGGGAAGCAGTAATGCCTTTTCTAGGCGCTTGAAAGTGGGTTGCACTGCACCAACCCCTGTCCACGCGCTCACATGCATGCACACCATCCCACCACGTGGTCCCGTGAACTCTGCAACACTTACATAATTCAGTAACTCACGCATCCAGCCTGCGCGCTATGCTTCGTGGTTTCCTTAATAAAATCATTAATTAACCCACTCACCCACCCCCTGTGACTCACCGGTCTTGAACTCCAGCGCCTTGTCCTTGGGCCCCTCCATGTCCTCCTGCAGCATCACGTTCAGGATCCCGAACGAGTTCTGGATGCTGAAGATGGACCCGCTGCACCAGGTGGCGGTGAAGACCACCAGCCAGCCGTAGCCCCCCTCCGGGGGCTGGAACCCACCCTGCGGAGAGGGGGACTCCGGGGAGCCCCCTGGCGCACCATCCTGCGGGGCCCCGGGGGTCTCCTGCGCCTCCAGCAGCCGGTCCCGCACCCCGGGGGGCGGCTGCGCCTCTACCTTCAGCTCCTCTTCCTCGGGTGCTGCCCTCTGCCGCCCCCCCGCTGGCTGGCCGCCACTGCTGCCCTCGGAGCTCATGCTGCCCGCGCCACCTGCCGCTGTCCTCGATGCCCAGATGCGCGCACTGCCAGTCGGAGCGCACTCCAGAGAGCGAGGGCTTAAGTTCAGCTCAGCCCAGGGCACGTGCAGGGCAGACTGCGCACAACAGCAATGCAGAGAGTGACCCTGGCATGAGGGTTACGAGGCAGCAGGCACCGCTGGTGGGGGACGGACCCTCCCTCCCCTCCACATCTGTCCTTTAAAAGGCGGGCACTGCTCATTCGGAGCTGCGTGTGTCCTGAGAGGGGTGAGAGGCAGATCGTGGGCAGTCACAGGGACACGCAGCTCCTGGCACAGGAATACAGCAAGTGATGCGGGAGGATACACACTGCCAGGCACACAAAGGGACACATTAGCAGGAGCCACCTGGGGTGGCACAGGGGCATGCGGTGCCCACCGCTGGGATACAGCGCATCCGTGACAGGAGCTGCATGCCCCACCGTCAGCCACTGTGGCAGACAGCACAGGGCACGCACTTTGTGGCCCTGGGATACACTGTCACTGTGACGCGAGCACACCGGAAGCGCGGGATGGGTACACTATCTGTGACAACAGCGCATTACAGGTAGAACAGGGACACAATGTATCTGTGACAGGAGCAATAGAAGGCCACAGGGATGCACTATATCTGTGACGGGAAGACAGAGCATGGAGGCACTGTGTGTAACACAAGGATGCAGCATACGTCACAAAGATACACTATGTCTACAAGAGTCACAGACAGCGGATAGAACGTGGGAGCACTGTGTGTAACACAGCAACACAGACGGCATAACAAAGGTACATTATATCTGGGGCAGGAGCAACATGCATGTAACCTGCAGACACTCTTTGTAACGTACGCCCACAGCGGGCATCACATAGGTACACTACATAGGTGACTGTAGCACACAGAACGCACTGTATGCAACACAACAGAGCGTAGCAGGCATACAACATGTAAGGCACACAGCGGTACAGTATCTATGACGGAAACACGCAGTATGCGTCACAGAAGTCAAATATTGATGTATACACAGCTGGGGAGGTGACTAACATACTCTAGGCAATGTGCGGAACACGTGTACACACAGCATCCACCACAGGGATACAGAACGAAACACACATGAGATTCTTTACAACAGCAAGTCAGGACGTGCACTGGATGACGTAGCACGCTTTATCTACGACCGGAACACACAGGTAAAATATTTCTGCACACACAGGGATACGCTGCGACAGACATGCACAGGGACACCTGTGTACACTTATTATCACAGGAACACGTGGTGTGCGTCACTGGCATGCACCATGCCTAGACCAGGTAGAGGCAAAAACAAGAATTGATGGACAGAATGCAGAACAATGTCATACATTCACCCCAGTACAGAGATCTGGGCCTAAATCCATCGTTTTTTTGCTCACCATGCCATTCCAGTTGGAACCCAGTCATATGCAAATCAGTCTTGACCCTGTGCCCAATGGGAACAGTCCAGCACGAACTGCCAGGCCAGGTCCTCCCTGGACTGGAAACAAGCATCCTATGACCGGTTTCGGGGTTTCACCCCTCTTCAGCCAGGATAGCTTGACTCCAGTGGCATGGAGAGCACGGGACCCACGTCTGGGCACACCCGTCTTCCTGGCTGAAGAGGGGTGAAACCCTGAAACCGGTCCTAGGATGCTTGTTTCCGGTCCAGGGAGGACCTGGCTTGGCAGTTCGGGCTGGACTGTTCCCATGAGGCACTGGTCAAGACTAATTTGCATATAGCCAGGTCTAAACTGGGGTGGCATGGTGAGCAAAAGAATGATGGATTTAACCCAGATCTCTTGACTGGGGGTGAATGTTTTGATTTGTTCTGCATTCCATCCATCAATTATGTGTCTTTTGCTTTCTCACCCTAAGTGCGCCAGGTATGCCCAGACGTGGGTCCTGGGCTCACTGTTCCACTGGAATCAAGCTATCCTGACTGAAGAGGGGTGAAACCCCGAAACCGGTCCTAGGATCCTTGTTTCCGGTCCAGTGAGGACCTGGCTTGGCAGTTGGGGCTGGACTGTTCCCATGAGGCACAGGGTCAAGACTAATTTGCATATGGCCAGGTCTAAACTGGGGTGGCATGGTGAGCAAAAGAATGATGGATTTAACCCAGATCTCCTGACTGGGGGTGAATGTTTTGATTTGTTCTGCATTTCGTCCATCAATTGTGTGTCTTTTGCTTTCTCGCCCTAAGTGTGCCAGGTATGCCCAGACGTGGGTCCTGGGCTCACTGTGCCACTGGAATCAAGCTATCCTGGCTGAAGAGGGGTGAAACCCCAAAACCGGTCCTAGGATGCTTGTTTCCGGTCCAGGGAGGACCTGGCTTGGCAGTTCGGGCTGGACTGTTCCCATGAGGCACAGGGTCAAGACTGTTTTGCATATGGTCAGGTCTAAACTGGGGTGGCATGGTGAGCAAAAGAATGATGGATTTAACCCAGATCTCTTTACTGGGGGTGAATGTTTTGATTTGTTCTGCATTCCGTCCATCAATTGTGTGCCTTTTGCTAGACCAGGGAGAGAGCATGTAACCGTGTAGGTAAGGTAGAAACAGACTACTGCAAAGTGCATGGTGGGGCCACGCCTCGAGGACACGCCGTATCTAGGACAGACACACAGAATCACATGGTACACAAACACCCAGTGCCAGACACCATTCATTTTTTTTAAACTTTCAGCGGGATTCGCGACCCCAGCGCGAATTCTGCCGAAATTTAAAAAAAAATGCTTTTTTTGGCCCTGGGGGTCCTTGTTGGACCCCCTGAGCAGGCCTAGGGGGTCAGGGTGTTTCTACCCTGCCCCCTTTTCTTGTTTTTAAACATTTTTTTCACTGTTTTCTTGTGACTCGGTTCTACCGAGTCACAAGATGGCTGCCAACACTTCCTGGTTTGGAGTGTTGGCAGCCAATCACAGTGAAGCTCGTGCTCGGGAGGGTTCGCGAACCCACCGCTGCCCTAGATATCGAAACTTTTTCTTTTTCTAATTTCTCAGGAACTACTGAACGGATTTACACCATTTAACAAAAAGGACTCTTTCTGAACCAAGGGCTACCTTTTTGCCAAATTTGGTGTAATTCCGTTCAGCAGTTCGGGCTGTAGCTTTGTCTAAAGTTTCCTATGCAAAATAACATGGGGAAAACGCGTTTTGGGACCCCCCTTTTTTCTCGGCCCCCGCTTGGCAAATCACCCCAAAACTTTCAAGACAAGAGTTGACCGGAGCGGGCCACTAGTTTTCAAAAGTTCGCGAAGAATCGTCAACCGGCGCCAAAGTTATTGGGAAAACAAAAAATGCTTTTCCTCTGGAAACTAGGTCCTAACTATAACTACCTACTGGCGACCACCAGTAGGTAATTATATATATATTCTGATTGATAAAGGCTTCTGCGAAGCCGAAACGCGTCTCTAGCCATGGGGTCGTGTGAGACCTGATATAATAAAGAAAGCCATACCTCACATCTTCGAGTACGTGCCTTCTTCTTAGCTGGAGTGGGATGGAGTATTCATATATATATATATATATATATATATATATATATATATATATATATATATATATATATATATATATATATACATAAACTTTCGAACTCCCCAGTGCAATCACGAATATATATATTAATTGAACGCTTGGCAAAAGAAGTTTTTTAGATGACAAACGGAGCCAACACCAAATGCGATCTTTTTCTTCTTTTATATTCAACGCACGTCAGCCATAACGCGTTTCAGCCGGCACAGCGGCCTTGTTCACACAGTTTTACAGCGTCAATGTCAATGGCCCTTACATACCATGTGCTTGACTGGCAAGGAGAACAGACTTATGTTTCTTTAACGCTGCTCCACATTTCAAATACTTTAACAGTTTATTATAGCGAGTTATAATTCACTCGTGAGTGTTGAAGGGAAGATTTGTTATTAACTAAATTAACTGTAAAGATGTTGTGCTGATAAACAATCACTCAAGCATTTTAAACTATGCTGAGTTGCGGCGCTGATGTTAATACTGATAAGACTAGTGTCCTCATTTCTTTAGGGAAGAAGATTTCCTAAGCGCAGTGAGGGTGCAGTGAATATAGTATAGGACATAAAAATTCTTAGACAAGTGTCTAACCATTTCTGTATCCTACGTCATATCATTGTTACACACCAATTAAAGGCAAGTGCCAGAACCAACACACAATTTCTTGTTGTTACCAATCCTCCAGCTATCACACAATTCGAGGCAAGTGCCTGAAAATTAAACATTGCCCAATGCTACATGGTATTTGCCAGCTTTAGAAGGAGACAATTTATCTCATTTTGTTTCAGAATCTACCAATACATGTTCACAGTCAAATGCTTCCTTACTTTCTAGTTTGTCTATCTCTTCATTTTACTTTCGAGCTTCTATCCATTATGGAATATAAATTCACAAGCATGAATGGAATTCTTCATCATGATTGAGCCCTTGTGGAGTCTTACTATCGAATAGAAGGATATATCTAGTCTCCAGCTCACGTAACGCCCTCACTCTGTCTCCCCCACTTTTGCTCGGTGGAATTGCATCTATTACAAAATAGGTGATTTGTGTGGGGTGTCTGTGATGTATTAATTCACAATGTAGGGCTACGGGATATGACCTACCTGCATTGGTTATGGCCCTCATGTGCTGTAGAATCCTCTTATGTACTTGTAGCGTGGTACTTCCCACGTACTGTAAACTACATGTACAAGTCAGGACATATACTGCAAATTCTGTCTTGCAGTTATAAGCACCTCAAATCTTTATCTCCCTACTGCTGCAGGGGGTAGAGTACAGGGTCGTATTTTTACCAATACTGCAGGCTCTGCATTTGCTGCATCTTTTAAACCTGGGGGATTTTAACCATCCTTGGTCCCTGTCATTCTCTGGGCTTGCTTTGACCACAGCATCTCTCAGCGAAGGTGCCCTGCGAAATGTGAGTGGGGGGTAGTTGGGAAGCTGTTGCCCAATGACTGGATCAGATTTAAGGATATGCCAGTTTGTATTAAGCAACTCCCTAAATTCCTTATTCTGGCGAGTATAAGTGACTAGGAAGCGCATCTGAGGCTCCACTTTCTCATTTTTAATTTTGCTTTTTTCAAATAGAAGTTCCTCACGCTTCTTTGTATTCGCCGTATCTCTTGCTGCCACAATGGCTGCTTCAGTATAGCCTCTCTCATGGAATCTTTTACTCATTTCCAACTGACATTTAGCTGGTTCCTTGGGTGTACTACAATTTCTGTTAGCTCGAAGCATCTCACCGTAAGGAATGCTATGCCTAGTGTGAGTGGGATGAAAGCTTGAAGTGTGCAACGTAGTATTGCCCACCGTTGACTTTCTAAATAGTCTGGTTTCCAGCTTACCTGCCTCTACATACACCTCTATATCTAGGAATGATACTTGTTGTGGGCTGATAGTGTGCGTGAACCTCAAGTTTAAATCGTTACAGTTTAGATGATTTACAAAGAGTTCTGCAGATTCTGCTGTTCCCTTCCAGATCACAAATAAATCATCGATAAATCTGGTCCATAAAATGATGTTACTTTCCCAATTAGACGCATACTCCTTGCGGAGCACCTGCTCCTCCCACCAACCCACGTGCAAACACGCATAGCTGGGGGCGAAGCAGGTGCCCATCGCAGTCCCTTTCCTCTGTTGGTTTAAAATTCCATCAAACAAGAAGTAGTTGTCTTCCAAGCATCTTCTTGCCATCCTTAACAGCATCTGAGTGTGTCTCCATAGACTGACAGGTCTATCACTCAGGTAGAATTCCATCGCTCTCAGACCATCATTATGGGCGATGCTTGTATAGAGGGTAGCGATGTCTAATGCAATTAAGACATAATCCTGCTCCATTGATATATCATATATCATTTTAAGGAAGTCACTACTGTCTTTTACGTAGGATGGAAGCTTTTCAACATAGGGTTTAAGGAAAAAGTCAATGTATTTGGAACAGTTTTCCATCATGCTGCCGTTGGCCGAGATGATTGGGAGACCAGGTGGGCAGGATTTGTTCTTGTGCACCTTTGGGATTAGGTATAACACAGGTATTCTAGGGGTTTCATCCCGTAAAAACGTATACTCGTCATGAGAGAGCAGGTTATCACCAAACCATTGTTCCAGTTCAAGAGTGAAATCGAAATGCGCTTTCGCCATTACTTCCTGCTTGCATTTTTTATAGCAGTCTCTCTGATTAAGTTGATTGCGTGCCTCTTGCAGATACATTTCCATGGGCCACAGAACCACGTTTCCACCTTTATCTGAGTTACGTACCACAACTTGTTTGTTATTTCTGAGTTTAGTCACCAGTTCATGGTATTTCCATTCCTTGGCAGTGCGTTTCATATTCTCCATATGAATTTCCTTATTCATAATCTTAAGACCATCGATAATTAATTAGTGGAAGATATCGATGTTATTCTTTATTGTGGTTGGCGTTGCTCTTGACCGTGGCTTAAACGGTGTAACTACCGTGTCACCTGAATGCAGATTTTGCTCCGCGATGATGCTTTATATGGAGATAGAGGCATCTTGGGTTTCATTCTCCATTTCCAATTCCCTCATAATTTGAAGGAGCGGTAAATCTGCGATGGTGGTACTTGTCATGATGGTAGGTGGTTGATCTAAATGTGCCATGGCACCCCCTTGTCTATTGCTGGAAGTGGGAATTTTTTGTAGTTTAAGTTTTCTAATGTACTTGAATGTATCAATTCGTGCTTGGGGATAGTTCATAGTGTACTCAGGGCAAAAAGAAAGTCCCAGCAATAAAGTATCTTCATCGGCTTTAGATAGAGTTAATTTCATGAGGTTGATAATAGACTTTTGCTGTTCTTCGCTGTTTTTGATTACTTTTGTCTCCATGTTCGTTTTGCATTTTTGTTTTGCTTTTCTGTCTCTTTTTCTTTACCTTCTTCGGCTTTGCCCCCTCCAGTAGGTTTTGGAGCCCTCGGATTTCGGGGTCTTAGAGTTGCTTTGCGGTCTAAACTTAAAAAATCCAACTCATCAGAGATAGTAATCTTCCTTCCAATCGCTGCAGCGGTGCGCTGCCCTTGCCCTCGACTCAAATCTTCGTTGCTCGTTCCTGCTTCTGAGCTTAGTTCTGTCTCAGACTCATTTATCCGGCCGGGAAAAGTTGTCTTGGTTTCCTGCTGTTGCCTTTGCTGCCTAATTCGTTGGAATCGTTTGGCAAATGTGAAGATCTGACCGGTTTCATAGTCTATTTTATCACGCGAGAACTTTGTCACTTTCCTCCGTTTGATAACGTCTTCCTGCTTTTTAAGCCTTGCTTGCATTTCCGTTTTGAATTTTGCGATTAACTCACTCTCTGGTCTTGCGTCAAGCGTTGATTCCAGATTTTCAATTTCCTCGAGAATTTTTGTTCGGTCTTTGTCTGCATATTTGATCAAAATGCGGACTAATCGCGCCGAGGCTTCTAAATTGCTGGTTTCCCATTCTTCAAGCATGTCGGGGTCCGGGTTCTCAAAGCTTGGTGCAATTAGAATCCGCAGTCCCCGTGGTATACGGCCAGCATCTAAATATTTTGAGAGCTATTTCACCTCCCACCATTTTGTCATTTCCTTACGGTGTAGTTTTTCATATGATTTTAGCATTTGCTGAATGTCCATATCATGTGAGGAAATCTCCCTATTCTGTGTCCCATGTCTCACTCCTTGTAAGCTTAATTCTCTGAACATTTGTTCAGCTTCCTCTTCTCGTTCGCGCACTGTTGTGGCTGACATCTTTACAGATTAAAGTTCAAAAAACGCTGTCAGATGCAATTAAGATATATTGGCAGCTTGTGATCGCCCCCACACCCGTGCTCAGCTGCTCACCTGGGGTCTTCACTATGCGGGATCAGTTGTCCGATCGATTCACTCGCATTCCAATCCTCCGTAGATCAAATCTTTCATTTTCGGCACGGGGGGCCTGCAGCTGCTTAACGCTTCCTGTGAACCGCCGCGCGGATACACGGCAAGTTAATTTTCGGCTGGAGCTGCTGGTACTGCGGTGGGTGGGTGGCTTGCGGGAACAGCCAACCCGCCAATATTAATTGAACGCTTGGCAAAAGCATTTTTTTAGATGACAAATGGAGCCAACACCAAATGCGATCTTTTTCTTCTTTTATTTTCAACGCACGTCAGCCATGACGTGTTTCAGCCGGCACAGCGGCCTTGTTCACACAGTTTTACAGCGTCAATGTCAATGGCCCTTACATACCATGTGCTTGACTGGCAAGGAGAACAGACTTACGTTTCTTTAACGCTGCTCCACATTTCAAATACTTTAACAGTTTATAATAGCGAGTTATAATTCACTCGTGAGTGTTGAAGGGAAGATTTGTTATTAACTAAATTAACTGTAAAGATGTTGTGCTGATAAACAATCCCTCAAGCATTTTCAACTATGCCTAGTTGCCGCGCTGATGTTAATACTGATAAGACTAGTGTCATTTCTTTAGGGAAGAAGATTTCCTAAGCGCAGTAAGGGAGCAGTGAATATAGTATAGGATATAAAAATTAGACTAGTGTCTACCCATTCCTATATCCTAAGTCATATCATTGTTACACACCAATTAAAGGCAAGTGCCAGAACCAACACACAATTGCTTGTTGTTACCAATCCTCCAGCTATCATGAGTGATGTAATATGTGACGTCATCAGCAGTGCATTGCGGGGGCGCGAGTTATAGTTAGCTCAAATAACCATAACGGCCGAATTTCTCTGGTTTTGTACGAGTGAAATGTCCAACTAACTATAACGTCCCTGAAACCTGTGGTTTTTCAGTGAAAATATATATATATATCTATATATCCAAACCCACTCCTTCTCATACCGCAAGTCTTCTTGAGCGTAAAGAAAGAGCACGGACCACTGGAGTTCATCGTACTGCAATATTTATTTTCGCTCCCAAAAGATCGCAGCAGCCATGACGCGTTTCATCCCTCACAGGGGACTTGATCACATGACGCGCATTCAGCTAAGACAGTTCTTTAAATACCATGTTGCTTTGACTTTTTTAACCATGTGACTATTGTTTAAAGTGACCAGTGCATTTTAACAACAGGAAGATCATGGACATGGAAGAGTTATTGCTAACCTCCCATAGTTTTCACAAGCTAACTTTATACAACACTTTTAATAAATGCTAATGCAGAAATTTGTCATTGTTGGCTTGATTTTGCCTATGCATGCTATTCACGAATAAATAGATAAATAGATATATATACACCATGTGCTGTTAAATATATAAATATATAAATATCATTCAATAAATAATTGCGTGAACAGTTCATTGCTTGTTGATTTTGCCTTATCTCGGTATGAATACCTAAAATCAATCATACATTGATGGACTGGAAATCACGAAGCTAGTAAAAACCATAAAACAGGGAGATATTGCCCTGTATTTTATGTCTTTGAGTGTACCTGCTGTTTCTATGTGCAAAAAGATGTATGAAAAAAGTGACATGTGCTAATTAAAAACCTCTGTGCAAACTGTGCTAAGCTAATTAAAAATTAGGGATAGGATAGGCAGCTTTGGTGCAATCTAGGATAAATCTAAAAAGTATATATCTATAGAAGGGTCTTTTGATTATCGCCTGATAAGGGTAGTGGATTTAAAAGGGGAGTAAAATTTCTATTTGCGATTTAAGGTAAGGCTTTTAACTATATAGGCTAGCGTGTAATTCCTCTGTGGCATTCAACCCCTTAGGGCAGAGGTCTTCAAACTTTTGTAGGTTGAGCCCCCCAGCTGAATTGTTTTAGATGTCGGGCCCCCCACCACCTGACAGAAATTTCTGGAATCTGGCACACTACATAATCGACCGCCACCCGCATATTCCGGGCCATATCCGGCAAATAATGTTCAACACAATAAGAGTGTTTAGTAAACTGCAGGTTTGTGAGTGGGTGTGGTTAAATGACAGAGGCTTTTACACAGCTCAAAAACAATTTTCCAAGATAAAATGTGCGCAAATTGTTTTTACTAGGATGCTTTACTTTACACAAGACATAGATTGATAATAACACCACCAACATTAATGTGACAGGTGTGCCTATTTTTCGCCACAGAGACGGTCAATCTGTGGATGGATTTTTGCTACTGCCATACTCAGGTTGTGCTCCACATCCACTAATTTTACAGTGAATAATATCTGTGAAATCCTCCAACTTCTCATATGAGAGGGCCCGTTTTGATCTAAAAAAACATTTTAATGGTTGTTGCATGAAACAAACACATTTCTCTGCAAATAGTAATAGACTCTCCCACATCAATAACATTCAAAAGAAATGAAAAAAACGGTATTCACAAGAATCTGTTTAGGAATTATTCCAGGCCATCAGGGCAAAAACAGAGCTGTCTCTATCAAGGGCCCCCCTGAAAGGCTGGATCGCAGTGCTTGTAAATGTGTACTTTTGTACTATAGGACAAAAAGTTGATGGGGCACGACATGCCCATACTTGTGTACAGGGGCGCAACAAGACCCAAACTTCGGAGGGGGGGGCTAACACTCCCAGCCAGGGCTGGCCATAGCACTGGTCGTACACAGTGCAACAGTATTTTTCTCCCCATTTCCTCCTTCTCCATGAATTCCCTCACTACCACTCACCAACAGTGCACCTCATTCTCTATAGCACCTTTCTGACAAACATTTCATTTTTTATAGCACTACTCATAGTTTACTCACACTCAGTTCTTTGATCTGCATGGTTCACACTCTTTGTAGCAGGCACATTATCCCTCTGCGCTGTGTGGGTGGCAGGAGTGCCCATGTGAGTGCACAGTGAGCGATGCATCAGTGTGAGAGTGAGGTGAGAGGATTGACTGCAGGGTGAGTGAGGTGAGCATATCAATTTGGGTGCGGATGTAGGTGCAGAGTGGGACGAATGAATGTATGGTTAGTGATGGGCTTATTTAAGTGAGATTGCAGATTGAGCAGTGAGGGGGACAGGCGAGTGAAGTGTCACATGAGTGCAGGTTGAGTAGTGTGCTCGTGTGACTGCAGGGTGAGGTACAGGGTGAACAGCGCAAGTGCATTTTGAGTGCAGAGTGATCACTGTGAGTGCAGGTCGAGGTGGTGAATGCTGTGACTGCATGTTGATCAGTGCGAGTGAATTGTGATCACTGTGAGTGCAGGGTGAGCATGAAACTGAAGGGCGAGAATGAGGAGAGAGTTGTCTGAATGCGGGGTGCATTCCCAGACACTTGAGGTAACTCAGCATGTTATTGATAGCAGCGTAGGGTTTCAGATATGTTAAACTATTGCTATTATGGCATTAACCAGGGATTGAGGGTGGAGGAAATAAATAATGTGCTGATCTTGCAACAAACTTCCAGTTTTATGATTAGGGTTGCCAGCTCATTATTTTGATGTCCCAGACGGTACACAAATAAGCAGTCACCTAAAGCTTTATTTTCAGTACTTATCTGTGCATACTTGGAACAGCAAATATAAATTGAAAGCACTTTTAATTTTGTTCTAGGGCTGTCTGAATGATCCGTGACTGATAATTAAAGGGAACAAAGACAGAAAAGTCACATTACAAATGAATACATACTTCTTTATTTATAACCTGTATTTAGTGTCAAGACAAGCAATTTGCAGCTCTTTAACCCACACATGGCTGGCATTTTCTTTTGGCAACTTGAAGCCATTTTAGCCCTGTGGACGTTGTGTGCCTGCCTGTGTAATTTTAAAAGAAATGTGGTCTCTTTTCTGGGAAGAGGAGGGGGTTAAATTCCTAGGGCTGAAATGATTCAGCTGCAGTGGGAGGCAAGGAGTCTCCTCTGCTATGAAACTGAACGCGAAGGAACAGATAGTCCACAGTGGACTGTCTGTTCGCTTTTGCTTTTAGCAGAGGAGACTCCTGGCCTCCCACGGCAGCTAAAGCATTTCAACTGTAGGAATTAACCAGCTCATTGGAAAAGAGATTGTTAGGGCAGTTTGAGCAAGGGTTCTGTTCTGGAAGGTTATTTCTTCTTCTGTGACTTTGGGATTTTTATCGGAATCAAGGTTTGCTGTGCTTAGAGAACGACAGAGGCACCTCCTGCAATTGTCTTTTATTATGGATTTGTAAACATTTTCCTGCATGCTGTCGACAAATTGTTCTCCTGTGCTCAGCCAGTGATAAGTTGTTACTGTTTTTATATGTTCTCCAGAAAAAAGATCTCTAAAGCTCATGTCTCATTGCAGATTACTATGCAAAGGCAATATACCGGACTGTATTATCAGTTACACATATCTGGTGTTTAAAATTACTTATGGGTGTACATTCAGTGCCGTGATTGCTTTGGTTGTGCCCCCGTGTTTTGAAGTTTTACTATGTCACTTTGCTAGTCTAAGTAATAAGATCTGGAAGATGATTAGACTGCTCCAGGACGGTTAGCTCGTGAAATTAAAAAGAATGAGCACGTCGTGCCCCATCGATTTCCCTCCCTCCCCTCCCTCCAACCCTCCGTTACTGCTGAACCCCAGGCCAATTCCTCCCCAACCCGCCCCCACCCCCTTCGAAAAAGCCCTCTTACCTGCTGTAGATTTCATTTCAGCAAAGTCCTTCACAGCCAGGCGACGGTAAAATACAGGAAACAAAGAAGAAAAGGCAGCAAGCAGTGGAATGCAGGAACTTTATGCACGCAAATTTCGCGGCACTTCCTGCAATCTCTGCTGCTGTCCCATCATTGGTGGAACGTCAGAGGTGACGTTCCTACCTGCTGATTAGCTGCTGCTGCTCCGGAGGACTCCTATCAAAAATCCCCATTTGAAATGGGTGACGACTTGCGATCGTAGCATAGTACAAGATAAACAAAGGTAGGATTTTACAGTGCAGTGTGCGCCCCCCCTGAGATGGTCTTGCGCCCCCCTAGGGGGCGCGCCCCACAGATTGAAGAACTCTGCCTTAGGGTGTTTGGTGTCTAGATTTAAAATCTATTGCATTTCCAATTTGCGGAGTGCTTTCTCTCGATCGCCACCCCTTTTGTTGATGGGAATAGAGTCCATAAAAAAATATTTTAGATCCTTAGGGTTGCCCGCATGGATTTCATTGAAATGGCGGGCCACAGGGTATGTTTGATCATTGTTCTTGATAGCCCTTATGTGCTGGAGCACCCTTTTGTGACCCTGCAGGATAGTACTTCCTACATATTTAAGGTCACAAGGGCACTCCAGCACATAGACAACATGATCAGTTTTGCAATTTAACGCTTTATCTATGGTTATTTCTTTCCCGCCAAATGGAGTCCTGCAACTTGTAGTTGTTACTCCATGCTGGCAGGCTTTGCAAATTTTACACCTGTAAAACCCAAGTCTTTGGCTTAACCATGTACTTTTTGTTTGAGGGCCAGTCGGATCATTTTTAACTAGGACATCTTTCATAGATGTACCTCTGCTGTATGTTATCGCTGGTTTCTTGGGGACTGTATCGCCAATTACTGGGTCTTGTCGGATTAAGTACCAATTTTTCTTGATTATGTTTCTGACTGCTCCTTCCTGTTGGTTATATTTTAGAATAAATCTAAATTTATCAGATACATCAGCTATATCATTGCTGATAGGTTTTTGTTTGTTAAGGAGAGTCACCCTGGATTCCTGATTGCTTTTTCGTAGGGCAGTGTCTAAACATTTCCTGCTGTAACCCCGCTCTCTGAATCTAGTTATGCATTCCGTTTGGGCAATTTGCAGGTCTTTTCGTTGCTGCAAATACGTTTTACACGCAGCAACTCACCGTAGGGTATGCTTTGTACCAGGTGCCCAGGATGAGCACTGCTGGCGTGCAACATGGCATTGCCCGCTGTTGGTTTTCTGTGGAGTCTTGTTTCAAGTTTGTTCTTTTCTATATACACCTCAACGTCTAAAAAATTCACAGTGGTTTTACTGATGCATGGGGTGAAATGTAGATTGAGTTGATTCTTATTTATTTGATCAATAAACTTTTCCGCATCTGACTGTGTGCCCTGCCAGACTAAAAACAAATCATCAATAAACCTCCACCACACCTTTACGTTCTTGGTCATAACATCAATGTGTTCCTTCATGAGAACCAGCTCCTCCCACCAGCCCATGTGGAGACATGCGTAACTGGGGGAGAAGCTGGCTCCCATGGCCACACCCCGTGCTTGCTGGAACAAAGCATTTTGGAACATAAAAATATTGTTAGTTAGGCAATTTTCCACCATATTGATTAGCATGTTGGTATGTTCAGTATATTCAGGACCCCTTCGTGATAAATAATATTGTAGAGCTCTGAGGCCATCTTTGTGCCTGATTGACGTATACAGTGAGGTCACATCAAGTGTGATGAGCCAGTACTCATCATGCCATTTGAAATCAATCATTTTAGCTAAAAAGTCCCCTGTGTCTTTTATGTATGATTTTAGTTGCAGAACATACTCCTGTAGGAAGAAGTCAATGTAGATTGACGTTTTCTCAAAAATACTGTTTCTGGCCGAAATAATCGGCCTGCCAGGCGGTTTGTTGGCATTTTTATGAATTTTGGGGATGAAATATAATATCGGTGTTACCAGATTGTCATTTTTCAGATATTTATATTCATCCATTGATATCAAGCCGGTGTTCTTCCAGGCCACTAATTTCATCTTGTAGGTCCCGTATATTGTATTCAGAGCTTGTCTGTTGCTTCGGCAGTAGCAGGTATTGTCGTTTAGTTGGCTCATTGCCTCTTTGATGTAATCCTCTTTTTTCCATAGAACTACATTTCCGCCTTTGTCGGCGTTCCTAATGACTATTTCACTGTTGTTCTTAAGTTTCGTCATGAGTTGATGATATTGTAGTTCTCTTTTGTTATTTCTGTTTTTACCTGTGCTTTGTATTTTCCGATTGAGATTTTTTAAGCCTTGCACGACTTGTTCTTGAAATGCATCAATCGTGTCCTTTAGCATTATAGGATAAAAAGTGGAAGGAGGCTTAAATGATGTCTGAGTTGGTTTGTTAATAATGGTTTCAAAATTTTGACTCATGGTTGCACCTTCATTTATCAATTCTTGTAAGTCTTTAACTAGCTGACTGTCCGAATTATTACTTGCTGGTCCTGCCGCCTCATCCTCATAAGGCTGTATGCTGCTTACCTCATGGATTTTATGCGGGGCACTGGGTTTTGCCAGATTTGATTGTGTAAAGTATTTCTGTAATTTTAACTTTCTGACGCTTTTGTAAATGTCAACACGAGTGGCTGCATAATTGAATACACTCTCTGGGCAATAAGAGAGCCCCAGGGCTAACAGTTGTTCTTCTGCTTTGTTCAAGACAGTGTCAGTTAGATTGATGACTGTTCTGTTATTTTCCGCCCTTGAAGTGTTTGGTATTATTTTCTCCAATATTTCTTCTGTTGGCGTTTCGGCTGCCTTTTGTTTATTTCGTCGTCTGCTCGCCTTACGTCTCTCCCTGCGTTTGCTGCTTCTGCTGTTGCTTGGTTGCCTGGTTGTTTTCTCGGGCGAAGGGATTGAAGGCGCTCTCGGCATAAAAAATCCACTTCCTCTGTTAGTGAGAATTTTCTTGCTGATTGCTGTCTTGTTTTTCTGCGAGCTTCTGTTTCTGACTCGCTCTCTACCGCAGAACTTGCGTCTGATGCTGAAGTTAAATCTGGCTGTATGTAGGTCGTTGTTCCTTCTTGTATGTTTTTCTTCATTGTCCCAGATTTGTCCGCCTTTAGGGTGTCGAATTTTCGTGCGAAAGTGAACACATACACACATATATATATATATATATATACATACACACACATATATATATATATATATATTTTTTTTCACTGAAAAACCACAGGTTTCAGGGACGTTATAGGGTGATATGAATGATGTATATATATCATAGAGGGTCTGAGTACTTATGCCCATTCAGGGCGGAACAGTCTCAATGCAATTAATTAGGCTAAAGTGAAGTGTAGATAAACGGTCCCGCAATATGCAGAGTAAATAGTGATTTAATTAATTTCCCACTGGATAACTCTGTCATTGGCACAAAGTTGAGACTGGATATAATTGTCTCCTTTTAGGTATACATT
Source organism: Calotriton arnoldi (assembly GCA_963921515.1). Classification (NCBI taxonomy): domain Eukaryota; kingdom Metazoa; phylum Chordata; class Amphibia; order Caudata; family Salamandridae; genus Calotriton; species Calotriton arnoldi. The sequence goes on from CAWUFW010016896.1 coordinate 123,972, forward strand.
TTTTTAAATCATGTTGATTTGTTCTTTAATTGCAATGAATTGAACTGCAATTGATTATAATGATAAATCAATGAAATAACTATGAAATATATGAATTGTAGACCACTTGCACATTCCAATATGGCGCTTACTATTTGTTAATGAAATGTCCTTCTTTAGTTTTTGTTATTTGAACTTTATGTACGTCTGTTTTCACGGCGCCCGTCGACACTGACGAAGGCTTAGGCTGAAACGCGTTTGTTTTTAATTTTGTGCACGATGTAAATCCCGACTGGATTTTGTACCAACGTGAGTGCTGGTCCTTATTGTTTCTTTGGAGCAGTGGAGCGTAATATTGAAGCGGCAGGTCACCGCTGGACCGGGCACCCGTTCAAAGAGTGCGGGTTTTTGACGGCGAACGAAAGGAGCGAGGAACAATTTAAACGAACCCGCACCACCGCGACAGCCGAGAAGAGTACCACCGGGGAAGCAGGACTAGAATCAGCTACGTCTACTGCAACTGGGAGGTAGGAAGATATCCGAAGCGGCTGTAATTGAATGAAACAAGCGGTGTGAACGAGTTGGGAGTGCATATAAAGCGAATTGCTTATGTTTAGCGAGACGGCTCGCCACGAAGCGGCAACAGGAATTCTTAAAACCCGTCCTGGGGGGAGCTCACAGGGTGAAAGTCAGACGCTCAACGCGGCACAAACAAGTATCAAGAGTAAATATCAGCAACTTGAACGGCGTCACGAACGTGAAATTAGGAAGTGGTGGGGGGCCACTTCCTTACAACATTATGTTGAAGTAAACAGGATACCGCGGGGACTGCGTATCTACACGGTTCCGGCATAGGAAAATCCGGACCATGAACTATTAAGTGTATGGGCAGAATATACAGCAGGATCTTCACAAGGAATGTTGAAAATCTTAATAAAATTTGCCTGGAGTGAAAAAGCTCTAAAAGCAATAGAATCCTTAGAAAACAGCATCTTAGAAACAGTAGAAAAGAACAAACACGATGAAGAAAAGGAAAACATAAAAAAACGCCTGAATGTATATGAAAAGAAAATTCAACAAAGGAAACAACAAAAGTTTGAGAGGGATGCTCGTGATTATGAGCAAGGCAGAATACTGACCTTTGCAAGAAGGTATGACGCCCCACGTAGAGACCTCAGAACAGCAAAGAAGAAGGCAATTGAGTCCTGGGACACCTCCGAATCGAGATAACGAGTGCAGAGCAATATGAAGAGGAAGGAATAAGCACGGGCCAAGGTCAAAGACAACAGCCTTCTTTTCACGAGGAATTCAACCTCATCAGACAAACGTGGTTGAGAGGGGGCAAGGGGAGACCCCCCGAACAACAACAAAAAACAGGCGAAACAAGAGAAGGGGCGGCAGGAAACACTGGAAAGGGCAACGGAACAAGGAATACCAGGAGTCAGAGGGGCAGAAACCTCAAGGATTAGAAAGTAATCTAACAATTATGAATTTAACACCAAAAGTACTGACATTGGATGAAGAGTCAGTATTAAAGTTGGGCCTGACATTTTGTCCCACAAGCAATTATGAATACACTCAAACGAGGATAGACTTATTTAAGTTCATCAGGAAAATCAAGTTATTGAAATTTTTCAAACTGAGAGAACCAGGACAAATATTACAAAGTGGCTCGGTGATGTCACAAGAATCGGAAATGATGAATATCCGTGATCTGGACACTTTGGCAAACCTCGAGGAATTGGGAAATGAGGGAAGCACACAACAAGAACCCGAGAGAGACAACATCACGAGAGCTCAGGAACTAGGTGTGTCACAAATAGGTGAAAAGAGTCCTTTTAAACCATCTTCGAGGTTTTGCCGCCAAATGCCAACTGATGCAATCGAAATCTTCTCCGAAACTGTGAATAAAGAACTCCTGACCTTGTGGAGTAAGGAGGAAGAACAAGGGAGAAAGATGAAATGGAACCTTTCATTCAATCAAAGGAAAGCATTGCTCGATTTAGAGAAAGACTCGGCAGTGGTGATAAAACCCTCAGATAAGGGCGGCAATGTCGTCTTACAAACCAGAGAGAACTACTGCAAAGAAGCCCTGCGACAGCTGCAGGACAAGGAGAACTATGTCCTCACTACGGAAGAGAACTATTTAAGGAGTATTCCAGACTACGCAGAACTCATTGAGAAATGGTACAGTAAAGGAATTTTGGCAAGAGAGGAGTTTCTGTTTTTGCAGAACAAACAACCGAAAATCCCGACTTTCTACCACTTGCCCAAAATACATAAAGACGCTGCTAGACCCCCGGGGAGACCTATTGTGTCGTCAATAGGGGGATTGACAGAGAACATGTCAAAGTTTATAGATCATTTCCTCTCCCCGTTTGTCTCCCAACTATCTTCCTATACCAAAGACACAAAAGACTTTCTGAAACAGATTCAAGGTATAAGTTGGGAGTCAGAGTTTGTATTGATTACGCTAGATGTAAGTAACTTATACACTAGCATAAGGCACAGTGATGGTCTGACAGCTGTAAATAATTTCTTGAAAAGTCGTTCAATACGGTACCTGGAGCATAGCGAAATGTTATTAGAATTTATTACATTTTGCCTCAATAACAATATTTTCATCTTCCAGGGCCAAAGGTACAGGCAGGTACAGGGAACAGCTATGGGCACCTGCTTCGCCCCCAGCTACGCGAACTTGTTCGTGGGCTGGTGGGAGAAGCAGGTGGCCTGGGCGGATGACAAGGGAGATTGGGTGGAGAAGGTGGTGTGCTGGCTGATATAGTGAAATATTCCAAAAAATAGTGCAAGCGCAAAATGTTAAAAAAAAATTTAGTCCAAAAGGGATTTTACATCTTTCACAAGGCCGCTATTAATATCATAGTCGGACCATGTAATAAAATACATGTGATAAATTGAGGGAGACCATAGCGGTTTAGCCCATATGTAACTATATATCTTCACACCTGATAGATGATAAGTACGTTTCAAAAAATGGGGGCATACTCCAATTGCCTCTCACCAATAAACCTGCACCATGAATGGATGATGCCCCCTGCCTCAAATCAATTGCTATAGATGCATCATCATATTAAACAGTAGTCTAAATCCCATAATTACAATATCACCCGTCATCACTGACTCGTTATTAGTGACACTATAATACCTCCACAAGCTCTGTGTGCATTCACACTAATCATAAAAGAGATTGCAATAAATGAGCAATGATAATAATATATAATACTAAAGTGCACGTGCAATAAATATATGACAGGTAAATATTACACAGAATTTAAAACCTATATGAAAAAGGAGGCGGTATTAAAAAATGGGATTAAAGGCACAAAATATCACATAAAGTGCAGTAGGCAGTTATAGTTAGGACCTCGTTTCTATTAAAAAACCCTTTTTTCTTTTGCCAATATCATAGGCGTCGTATGACGAATCGTCGCAAAATTTTTAAAACGAATGGGGCGCTCTGGTCAGCTCCTGTCTTGAAAGTTTCGGGGTGATTCGTTGAGCGGGGGCCGAGAAAAAAGGGGGGTCCCAAAACGCATTTTCCCCATGTTAATTTCCATAGGAATTTTGAAACAGGTTACAGCCCGAACTGCTGAACGGAATTACACCAAATTTGGCAAAAAGGTAGCCCTTGGTTCAGAAAGAGACCTTTTTTTTAAATGGTGTAAATCCGTTCAGTAGTTCCTGAGAAATTAAAAAAAGAAAAATATCGATATCTGAGCACGAGGAGGGTTCGCGAACCCTCCCGGGCACAAGGTTCACTCTGATTGGCTGCCAACACTCCAAACCAGGAAGTGTTGGCAGCCAACTTGTGACTCGGTAACTGAGTCACAAGAAAAGAGTGGAAAAAAGGTTGAAAAAGAAGAAAAGGGGGCAGGGTAGAAACACCCTGACCCCCTAGGCCTGCTCAGGGGGTCTCACATGGACCCCCAGGGCCAAAAAAAGAAATTTTTTTTTAAACGGCAGAATTTGCGTTGGGGTAGCGAATCCTGCCGTGAAAATAAAAAAAAATGGGGCACTCTTTATTCAAATTCGGGGGTCCGTTACGGACCCCCAGCCCCGGGGACCACCACCTCCCTGGGGCTTTCAAAACAAAGGGAGGGGGGCCGCGCGGCCCCCCTCCAGGAGCCCTTGATGGCGCTGGGGACCGCCATCCCCCAGGGCCAGCTCCTACAATGTCCCGGGGTGCCCACCCCCGGGACATTGCTGTTTGCTATGGCAGGGCGGGAGCACAGCTCCCGCCCTGTCATAGCAAACGCTGCTTTGCTTGATTGAAGCGAGAGCAGGAAAACCTGCTCTCGCTTCAATGAGGCAAAGCAGGATTGCTTTTGGGCAAGGGGAGCTACATGTCAGCAGCTCCCGTTGCTCAAAAGCAATGCCGGCTCCCGCAGGAGGCGGGGAGCCAGCGGGACTTTGGGGGCATTGGGGCTCCCCCCACGGTCCCCAACGGAGAGGCCAGGCCCCGGGGGATGGGGTCCCTGGGGCCAGAAGTGGCCTGGGAGGGGGGCCTCGCGGCCCCCCTCCCCAATAATGTACTTTTTTTTTTTTTTTTAAACACGGAAAGGCCGGCCCCGGGGGATGGGGTCCCCGGGGCCATAATTGGGCTGAAAAATAAATAAAAATAAAAAGGCTGCCTGGCCCCAGGGGATGGGGTCCCCGGGGCCATAATTGGCCTCTGGAGGGGGGCCACGCGGCCCCCCTCCCCAAAATATATATTTTTTAAACAAAAGCAAGGCTGACAGGCCCCGGGGAATGGGGTCCCCTGGGCCAAAAGTGGCCTTGGGAAAGGGGGCCACGCAGCCCCCCTCCCATAAAATAAGAAGAAAAAAAAAAAAAAGAAACCGCCAACTCGCCGGAGGCCCCGCCCCCTCCCAATATCCAAGCTGCGGTGACTGCTGCTATGATCTCTATGCATGAGGCGATGATTTGCTCATAATGTCATCATGGCAGAGTTTGCATGGAGGAAGGAATGTAGAGATGAGTTTGAGTATATGAGAAGAGGAGTATCTCAAGCACCCAATTGAGAATATTTTCAACCAGGGGAGAATTTGGTTATAGTAACTGATGGCAACACAAAAGGGTTAGGAGTGGTGCTGAATCAAGGAGAAGGCCTATCGGAAACAACCATCATATTAATTCAAAAATGTCTATGAGGTACAATTATTTCATGATACAGAGATAAAAAAAACAAAGACTTTGTATTGGGCCATAAAGAAACTGGAAAGATTTCTATGGGGAACCAAATTCAAAGTTAAGACAGGTCACAAATCTGTAAAATAAATATGAACCAAGAAAGAAACTGGTGCAGTGCCAGCTAGAATGTGTAAATGGGTGGTGGCATTACAAGGATTTGATTTTGATGTGGAAAGCTTACCTGAATCAAGAAACTGACTAGCCACTTTTTTGTCCAGATTGATCCCAAACCATAATCAGGGTGACAAGGAGGAGAAAGTAGAGGAGGATCAAATAGAAGTATAATATAATGTATGTGAACTTTGTAGGATTTTTAAGTGAAGATGAATGGAAATGTGAAATGGCAAGAGATGTTGATGTCATTGCAAAAATCAAACCTAGTTGGAGAAGGAAGGATTTTTGTAGTAAGATTTGGAAGTCTTAAGGATGTGCTTTCTGAGAGGAATTGTTTAAACTTCAGAGGTATGGGACTTCTTGTCCTTTCTGAAAGAGTTAGGGAAGTATTGGTCACTAGAATCTATGAAAGGCAGTTGGGCATTTGTAAGCCCAAAAAGAGATTAAGATTTGACTATTGGTGGCAGAGCATAGATATGCAAGCTGAGTTTTAAAAGTGTTTCTAATGACACTGAATGACAATGACTTGAACATTAGACTCACATTAGACTCACTACGAGGCCACATTAGTATTGACTTTGTAGATTTGAAAGTATTGATCATGGGAAACAAACTACTGATGCCACTGTTCAGAGATCCAACTGCAGGTAAGTGTGTCCTTCGTATCATGGAGTATACCATATGGGTATTTTATTAGATTAAAAAGGAATTGCATTATGGTTGAGATTTGTGAGATAGCTAAAAAAGACTTGATAAAAAGATGTACAGTGAGGGTTTATCCTAGATAGTTCTTATAAATAGCTACAGAAAAAACTAATAAACACTCCAGAGAAATATCCTGTTTAAACCTACTTTGTTTCCTTATGGAAGATGTTGGTTTTATGTTAATCATGTCCATGATGACATTAGAATTTGGTAACAATGTCTAGTATTTGCCTACCGACTTGAGTTTCAATATATAGAGAAGAAGTCATTTAATATAAAGCTTGATGATTGTGTAATGTGGAATTATGGGCATAATGTACTTCAGTGCCCACTTGTGAAATAAAATGTTTTACTTTATCTTCATAAATTCAATTTAATTTTTCAAAACCTTACTATGAATTATAAATGTTTATTGCAATCATGAGGCAGTAGAAAGTACTGCACTAAGAGATTAATGTGCTAATGTTTTGAGCCTATTCTTTTGTCTCTTTCTACACTTTCACAACATATGTGTGCATATATTGAGTACAAACAAGATGGTGGCCGCCATTGGGACAGACTCGCTTGCTGAATCGAAATGTGTTAGGTCTGCAGGCCTCAATAAATTAGCACAAGGAACACTGCTCATGTGAGTGTGCCTTCTGTCATCGAGTAACGACTTGCTTCTATTTTATTTACACATGAAATTTTAATTTGATTTATTTACTGGTAATTCCTATGGTGTGTTATTTTATATCTCTGACTCCATTATTATCTATGGAAGCACGTTGCAGTTCCTGTGAGTGGCCATCTGATTTCTCATCTTTAGGGCTGTATAAACTTTAGAACTGTAGTTTGTGAGTAACAATAGGCTTACTCTTTTGAGGATGGGTGTTTGTAGTAATATTTCTCTTCTTAAACACCTTCTTATCTTTCCCTAAAGCCATCCCGTTTTGTAATAGATATTCTCAATTTTCCCACTAGTCCCCCTGCACTCTCCCACATTTGCTACTAAACAGTAAACTTAAATGTGTGGAGATTTCCCCAGAGAAAAGATAGGAGAGGTGGAGATCTCCACTTGTAGGTTTGTGAATTCAGGGCCAGCTTTAGGTCGGGGCGACTGGTGCGGTTGCAATGGGTGCTGACCTGGTGAGGGGGCGCAGCTATAACTTATGAATGAAAAATACCCTCAGCAGAGTTCCTTGTGTGTCCAGCTTTCAGGCAGCAATAAAAATGTCAAGATAACTCTTGTGGTTAATGTTCCTGCTAGAGAGAGAAATCAGAGTTTTGTTTAGTAGATGTTTTGACTCGTCATAAAATAGCACAAAGGGTTCATATGCCTGCTGCAAATTGCAGATCTGTTTGCTATGTGGATAGCTGAGTGGATTCCTGTTTTTGTCACAGAGATCCTTTTGTTACCACAGTTCATAAGATACAACCCTAATATAGAACAGTGACTGTTAAGAACTGTTATCAAAGAGTTACATGCAAACTGCATAAAATAGGTTAGGGCGGTATCTTTTATTCACAGTTTTTCATTATGTATTCATAATGTTTCTAAAAAGGTTTGTTTGGGTAGATAAACATTCTTATTAGTAAAGCCAGCCTATACCAGTGCTTTAAAACAAACTAAATGTATGTGAGAGAGGGGCTATGGAGAGATTAGTGGCGCTTTTGCCAGGTGGTAGTGAAGGAATCCGAGGAGGAGGTCATGGGGGGGCACCAAAAATTATTATCGCACTGGGTGCCACAAGCGGCGCTAAAGCTGGCCCAGTGTGAATTTAATTTTGTAGTACGTAAGCAGTACAACTGTAGAACTGCTTTAGGTTCTACAAAATGCAGCTTGTGAATCAGCACCGTAGTGTGAGAAGATGGCCTCTTACAGTGATATACTCTTTGCAGACTCATACCACACTTTTACCAATGAATATTCCAGGTAAAGAGAAAGAAGTTCCAATCAAGCAATGGCTGATAAATGTTGACTGATCAACATGTGACTGACCTAACTAATGATTGAGAGGGATGATCTTATGACCCTCTCTCTGCATAGACTGTAATACTTTCCAAGACCAGAACAAGTGCCACTAAGACAAACTTAAAAAGCGCACAACCAGACACTTAATGATGCTTTTTAACGACATACGTATCCACTGCATCTGATGAAGGGGATCCAGGACATTAAACCCTCCACACTTCCTGGAGGAGACACTCACCAAATACTTGGCACCAACTTGTCGGGGCTGAGCTGTGGATGATTTGTAGAAGGAGCGGAAATGTTTGCATTCAGAGGCCAGTCAATGCGCAAAGGACTGAGGGCCATATGTACAAGGACTGGCTAAAACTATTGCTAACGTTAGTTAGCAGCAGTTTTCTTACCGCCGTGTACCGCTGAAAACTATCGCCATGTTAGCAACGTATTTACAAGCCGTCGCTACATGGCGATAGCTTCAGGGATCAGCGACGAAAACTGCCGCTAACATTAGCGTGATGGCCATAGGAATTCTGGCGTTATCGGGCAAAAACCAACGAAAGGCCCATTAGTGGCAAAAAAACGCACGTTAGTCAGCCCAACGTGAGTTTTTTTTGCCGCTATTGGAAAAAATAGCCTATCAGTTGACCTCCAATAGAAAATAGGTAAAAAAAACAATGAAATGCAGAATGGAGCAGCCAGGGCCAAGTGCAGCACACATCAACAACACCCTCAAGCCACCCAACCTCCAGGATGACCAGAATGAGAGCCTGGATGCCTTGCTGGACCTGCGCCTGGAGCCTGGATGCCTCACTGGACCTGCGTCTGGAGCCTGGATGCCTCGCTGGACCTGCGTCTGGAGCCTGGATGCCTCGCTGGACCTGCGTCTGGAACCTGGATGCCTCGCTGGACCTGCGTCTGGAGCCTGGATGCCTCGCTGGACCTGCGTCTGGAGCCTGGAGGGGGATGCGGAGGAGCTGTGGAGTCGATGAGCCATGGCGGTAGACATTGAAGCGCGGCGATCGCCCGTACCTGGTGGTGAAGTCTGGCAGGTCGCATGGAGACACGTTGCTGACCTGTGTGAGAAGACCGCCTTGAGCCCCTTGGAGCTGCGAATGGTAGAGGTGCTCCTGCGCACCAATGTAGGGAGGTCTGCATCGCATACTACGATCCACCACTACACTGGGGTGCACGGAGGGGATTACCAACAGTGGGCGGCGTCTCTCTGCTTCACAGGCCGGATGATGTTGCGCTGGCCGGACGCTGTGGAGGGTGAGGCCCCTGAGCTGCGCCGAACTTATGTCGCGGGAGCGCTGCAACTTCACGCCTAAGGGGGCCCTGCTGCATCAACTGCATCGGGAGGTTCACCAGCGGACTTGTCGGCGACTGCTTTACCCAGGCTTGTTAAATCCCACTTGGCTGAGGCTCCTGCTGGCTGAGTCACAGATTTGGAAAGAGTGCAGGGGATTGCGCCACAGTGTCAATGTCCAGGTAAGGATAAGCTGGGACGCGTGGCGGAGGATGCCCGAGGGTCGAGCCGCCCAGGCCTAGCACCTGTAGATGACGCACCCCCAGTGGCGGCTCATCCGCTATAGCGGAAGAGCGTCGCCCCACTGCTTTCAAGCAGTGCAAGAAGAGGAAAAATCATCACATGATGATAACTTCCTGATGTAATCGTGCTATGTTTCATTTGCGGGCGGGAGGGTGGGTAGGGCTGCTCCACCACGGAGCAGGGCAGGGGCGGAGTGGCATGCCCACTCAAATGCGCAATGACTGTTTGGTCGGCCCACTCAGGCCGCCCAAAGCAGTCATGCACACTGTCCTATTTGCAATGCAGGCTGCATTACAGCCTGCATGGAGAACATGCCCACCCCTCCAGCCCCTGGCTGAACGCCTTGTCCCGGCGCCAATGACCAATCCCAATGCCGCATCGCAGCGTTGTGATTGGCTTAGGGGAGGGAGCCTGGCTGCCTACTTCCTGTTCCTGGAAACAGACTCAGGAGAGCAGGAGATACGAAGACACGGGACCCAGCCTTGAGGTAAGATTTCTCTCATTTAAATATTTACAACACCCGCTCACACACACACACCCGCGTCCATGCCCCATCCAGTGTCCTTTCAGGCGTTTCCCACCTCCCAGCTGTCCAGTCCCCCCAGCAGCACTTCTCAATGGCGGCCGTTGTGCAGCCATGAGCAGCGGGCGTACCACTGGTGTGCCAAAGGTATATATGAAGTTACGACACATACCATTACATCGCATTCCATTACAATGCATACTAATACTAGGCATATTGCAACAGTAGGGAAGGTGTTGGATAGCGGAGATGTAAATATTACTATTCCCACTTCAGTGAGTGCAACCCTAAAACGAACCCTTGCACCCCAAAGCAAAGCCTGAACCCTAAAATTCATCTTTGAGCCCCCAAAACACACCCTAAAAATCATTTTTGACCCAAATGCACACCCCAATTTTCATAATTGACCCCAAAACACACCCCAAATTTCAAATTTTACCCCATAATACACCCCAAATTTCATCTCCGACACCCGAAACCCAATCCCACCCTAAAACTTAAAAATATCCCATTACTGATCTCACAATGCGTTGTAATGAAATGCGATGTAAAGGCACCTGCGTTGTTGGGGTTGCATTGTAAAGGCATTACGATGTAATGCCTGCGTTGTAATGGACGTGTCCCGTGCCAAAGGCAAGCCATAGGCAAGCCCGTCTGCGTCCGTCTGCCCCTGGAACGCGCTCAGCACCAAGCACCCTTCCTCTCGGACACTCCACAGCTACGACGCCAGCACCCTCCTCGCCATCAAGCCTGGACGCCACATCGCCTGCCAGGACCAACCTCTGTTCCGGACCGGACATCGCCATCGCCATCACTGACGGCGACTAAATCATCTGCAAGAGTGAGACTTATCTCCTTGCTGAATCCAGATGCCGTGAGGGGAACGGCTAGCATTCCTGATATCGCGCCGTGAGGGGAACGGCTGTGTTCTCTCCTATACGCCGTGAGGGGAACGGCCGGCAGGCATGCACTAAAACCTACAATTCCCAGCGGCCCCCTGAGACCAGCGGCGCACCTCTGACGCGCCAGCTAGCGCACGGAGGCGCTACAAAATCCGCAAGCGCCCCCCGCAGCGCGGGAAGAGTGAGACTTATCTCCTTGCTGAATCCAGACGCCGTGAGGGGAACGGCCAGCATTCCTGATATCGCGCCGTGAGGGGAACGGCTGTGTTCTCTCCTATACGCCGTGAGGGGAACGGCCGGCAGGCATGCACTAAAACCTACAATTCCCAGCGGCCCCCTGAGACCAGCGGCGCACCTCTGACACGCCAGCTAGCGCCCGGAGGCGCTACAAAATTGGCAAGCGCCCCCCGCAGCGCGGGAAGAGTGAGACTTATCTCCTTGCTGAATCCAGACGCCGTGAGGGGAATGGCTAGCATTCCTGATATCGCACCGTGAGGGGAACGGCTGTGTTCTCTCCTATACGCCGTGAGGGGAACGGCCGGCAGGCATGCACTAAAACCTACAAATCCCAGCGGCCCCCTGAGACCAGTGGCGCACCTCTGACGCGCCAGCTAGCGCCCGGAGGCGCTACAAAATCGGCAAGCGCCCCCGCAGTGTGGGAAGAGTGAGACTTATCTCCTTGCTGAATCCACACGCCGTGAGGGGAACGGCCAGCATTCCTGATATCGCGCCGTGAGGGGAACGGCTGTGTTCTCTCCTATACGCCGTGAGGGGAACGGCCGTCAAGCATGCACTAAAACCTACAATTCCCAGCGGCCCCCTGAGACCAGCGGCGCACCTCTGACGCGCCAGCTAGCGCCCGGAGGCGCTACAAAATCGGCAAGGGCCCCCCGCAGCGCGGGACGCGCGCGGGCAAAGCCCGGGCAAAGCCCGGGCCAAGGGCAGGCCCGTCCTTGCCCGTCACAGCCCGAAGAAGGCTGGGCTGGGCCGGGCCATATCCCTTGGTTTTTTCTCTGGCATTTCCACTATAGCGGTAAGACTAAACAGGCTATATATATATGTCGATGTGGGACATGAACTAACTGTCTATAAACTATGATTAGTACATATTGGACAATTTTATCTTGAGATAACTAAAAGCATCTTTGTTCTTTTAGCAATTACTTGTTGAAGTATCTTTATGTTATTTTTAAAATGCAAATATATAAACTAGGGATACTAAATAATAGAGGCAGATAGTTGTGATATTTTTGGGTTGTTTTATATTATATTGTATTTATTGGACACAGGAATTTCTGCTTTGTATTCCCAATTTAACCTTATCGTAAGTCACTACGTTGATTATATAGCCAAGATAGCAGTCTTGCGATAAGTCATTAAGGCAGTAATGGGGAAGAGGAAAGCAGCAGAAACAATGACAGGAAGGAAAACGATAGCAAGGATGCAAAAATTGGCCAAATCTGCAGCAGAGAACTGCACTTTGGCCGCTATCGACGATCTAATAGAAGAGGTAGAAAATATGCTGTCCAGTGGAAAAGAGAATAGCACAAAGGGGAAAAGTAAAATCTCATCCTACTATAGCAGAAGAGAAAAAGTGGCTCCAGAAAAGCTAAACAGTCCAACTATTGTTGTTCACCAAGCACATAACATAACGTCATTGCAATTACTAGCCACATCACCATTAAAGTCAGGACTGGGTACTGGTACGACTCCCTCTCCTAGCTCTAACATTCCTGATAATATAGATAGGGATCAAGGTAATCTAACATATAATGAGATCATAAATGTAGAATGCTCAAATAGATATGCACCCCTAGATGATAATCTGAAGGAAGTTCAAGCAGAGCATATATCAGGAAAAGACGGAAATAGTCCAACTAATTTGAGTTTAGTTGGGGAATACATGCAGGGACAGGTACATGATACCCATACACTTGTGTTGGACCTTTACACAAAACTCAACACAGTTCAAGAAGAAGTTCTGACAATTAAAAGAATGATAGAGGCACTAACAAGTCACTTACACAGAGACCCAGGTGTTGTAATCAATGCACCAGGGGACCAAAAACAAACAGGGGAGAAATTTCATTATATTAATATGGAGAACCAGGTACCTAAACCACCGTCTAGAGCTACCTTAAACTTTCCTCCAAAGAAGACCATACATCAGAGTCATAATCCAATCCCAAAGCCTTACCCTAAACTTAATCCGGAGAAACATCTGACTAATATGTACGATCATCCGAGACCATTTAAATCACAACAACAAATGCAAAGCGTAAACCCAGACTTAAAAATCCAGCACCCAAACAGGCTATTACAGAGTGCCCAAGGTTTGGGAAGGGGGCTTGGGGTCCCGAAGGGAAATATGGACAACGCCAGGCATTCTACCTCCCAATTAGGGAGGAACATAATCCGCATAATGTGTTTCTCACCAATGTCCCGAGATTAAACCCAGGCAGTATAGAAGATAGGGATTCCCTTGTAAATAAAGCTATATACTGGATTAGGAGGGAACGGCAGTGTCTCTCGATAATAAGATCAGATATAAAGAATGCTGAAAGAATTCCACAAGATGATGGGAATTTGGATGATATAAGGTTAACATTCTATTCCAAATTAATTGCTGAGAATTTAATAACTATGAACTTAAGAACTCACTCACTTTTTAACTCTAAAATTAATATTAGGCAAAATAAAACCGGTACAGTCAATCGTAGCCTTGTTACATACACCTCTGGGGGGCAAAGCAACCTCGAAGTTATAGATTGACTGATTCATGAGCGGACTCCGGATCACCCAGGGAGGGGGACTTTGTTCCCTTTGGCTCAGGTTCAATGGGTAACTGATCTTGACGACCAATTTAATGTGGATACACAATATGAAGGATATAGCCTCGGTGAAGGACAAGAAAACAACATTGTCCAGTTAGAAGGGCCTAAATGTGTCATCAATGATGCTACATGTATAATATCCGAATGTGAGTGCCCTGACACTTTGTCAATAGGTCTAATTGAAAATCGAATAAGGATGGTGTCTTGGAATATAGTTGGCCTTGCAAAAAATTTGCAAGAGCCAGATTGGCAGGATTATATTGAAACTTTTGAACTCTGCCTTTTCCAAGAGACGTGGGCAACGGAACCATTATTTAAAGTAGGTTACAGAACATTTAGTATTGAGGCCCATAAACCAACTAGAGGAAGACCATCTGGAGGCCTCTTAATTTGGATAAAAAACAATATAAATGCTTCTATACATATTGTAACTACGGTCACTGATGACATCTTGGGCCTGAGTTTTAAATTTTCAAACAAATCCTGGTTATACTTATTTAATATATATATAAGACCAAGAGAATGTTCAAAAGAATCACCTATAATTCAGCACCTAGAAGAAGCCCTTGATTCCATTAGATCTAATGGGCTCATTATAATTGAAGGTGACTTCAACTGTTGTTACGAACCCCTGCTGGGATTAAATACAATCCTTGAAGAAGAAGATCTAGCAATGGGTATTCCGTCCTTAGAGGTAGAAAAGACCACGAGATGCTCTGTCTCTGCATTGCAATTATTTAACTTTACTATAGAGAAGGGATTAAGGTCTTGTAATGGTAGAACCCCTCTGATCTCAAATGTTCTAACACCTTTTCGAAAGGTCTTTCTTCCTCTCGGATAGATTATATTATGGTAAGTGCTGCTCATTGGGATTATGTGCAGGATTTTAAAGTGGATGACAGAAGAGAAAGTGATCACTTTCCTCTGTGTTTAGATCTTACAGCGAAACATTTTCTGTTACACCCACTGATACAGTCGGGATTGGACTCAGAGGTCATACAGCCTATAGTGTGCAATAATAGGAGGGCAGTGAAATGGCCATCTATTTTGGGAAAGGTAGAACCCCTTACTAGCATTTATAATATTTTTTGTGATCTAGTATTGCTCTTTTTAAAAGAGTGCCCTGGAAGTTTATTTATAACACAGACTCATCAAAAGTTGGTGGAATGTATAAAACCCTATTTAACTAAATCGGTGACTGGGAAGACTAAATGTTCCAAGAAGATTGGGTTGTCCAACCCATGGTTTGATAACGAATGTGCACTGACTAAACAAAGTTTAACCAGGGCCCTGCAAACCAAGGATATAATCTTGATCAGGCAATTAAGGAATGCGTACAATAAAGTTCTGAAAACAGCCCGCAGAAATTGGGAAGATGCAAGCTGGGAAGAACTGATAATAGCTTCAAAGACAGGCGACCAATTTTTATTTTGGCGAATTATTGCAAATGGTACAAAAGTAAATAACCTGGCCCAGGACTATAATTTGGACCCCTGGACTTGGCATGGACATTTTGCTCAGCTATATGCCCTTCCGTCCCCAATGATTAGAGATCTCCCATGTAGTATCGAGGACCTTATGTCATCAAATGAGATTGCACCACTACAATTTAGTGTAGAGGATACTACACTGGCCATAGTCGCTATTAAGCCATCGAAAGCCCCTGGCCCTGATAAGATCCCGGGCGATCTCTTTAAACATGCACCTGAAGTGTGGTCTCCATATATTAATCTTCTATGCAATGCAATCGCTAGAGGTGAGCCCATTCCAGAATCATGGAAAGGCGCGGAGATAGTCCCAATATATAAGAAGGGCTGTAGGGACGATCCCGCTAATTACAGACCTATCAGTCTGATAGATATATTGCAAAAGGTTTATGCCAAACAGATCTTAGAAAGGTTGAATGACTGGATGCTTGCTAATGATGTACTTTCCCCATGCCAGGCGGGTTTTAGAAGGAGGACAAGTACCATAGATCAGGTGTTCAGGCTGTTAATTATAGCCTGGAAATATACAAGGCTAAGATCCGGTCATTTATATGTGGCCTTTATAGATTTAAAGGCCGCATTTGATTCAATCCCTAGAGACCTACTATGGCTAAATCTATTACAGCAGGGGGTGCCAAAAAATATCGTAGTCCAGTTGGTTAGGCTTCATGAGAATACCTTTGCAAAAGTACGTTGGGGTAAAGGGGGGAACTCACAGAAGAGATACCCGTCAAGAGCGGTGTGCGCCAGGGCTGTGTCCTGGCGCCAACTTTATTCCTCTTATATGTTAATGACATGGTTGAGTTCCTCCAAAAATCCAATCATGATTCCCCGAAATTAGGAGGGAACCATATCTGCGCACTAACTTTTGCTGATGACACAATTGTATTGTCGCAAACGCCAAAGGGCTTGCAAAACCTTTTAAATACCCTTGACCAATATTGTAAACAAAAGGGGTTGGAAATAAACCCACTAAAAACTAAGTACATGACTATCAGGCCCCACAAATGTTTTAAGAATAATATAAAGCTGAACGGAGCAATTTTGGAGCGAGTCTCTAATTTTGTTTATCTTGGGGAAAACATCGACTCTAAACTCTCATGGAACCCCCAGATAATGAAATCTAGAACAATTTTAATGCAATACGCAGCACCAGTTATAAAAAACTCTTCACCAGCCCTTGAAGTTTATAAATCCAGGGCACAAACTGCTGCCTTATATGGCTCAGAATTGTGGGGGGGGGGGGGAGCACTTTCTTCTTTAATTTCGGGGGAAAATAAGATCTTGAGGAGGTTTACTGCTCTACCCCAAAATACACCTGTGATCCCCCTAATGCTCAACTTGGGCATCAAGCGAATTGAGCAAAGGGCAGTTTGGATGACCTTATCATATTGGATAAGAATATGGACCACCGAGGAATTGCAAACCTATAGACAAGCATTGAGTGAATTATTGGCTCTTGACACTCATGTAACTTTTCCCTGGTTGATCCACATCCGTAAATGGCTTACGGACCTGGGTTTGAGTAGGTTCTGGGAACAACCGAATTTGTTGACTCCTGATTCAAAACGGGAAATTAAGACCATTTACTGGAATTTCATTAGGCACAATATTATTTCAAATAGTAGATCCGGTACACTCACAATCCAGTTTCTGATGTTTAAAATAACCCCTGTTTCGAATCATTTTTAGATGAGATCGAACCTTTACTTGCCAAGGTATTGTATCTGAAATTTAGGTATGGTACTCTTCAAATAAAGTCGTTTACATCCAGGTGGGGACAAAAGCAGCTAGTGGAAAATGACTGTAAGTGTACTCAGTGCCATTCAGGAAGTGAAGAGGATATTGCGCATGTTTTATTTTTCTGTCCTGCATATGAAAATCCTAGAAAGAAATGGATAAAACCTCTGGGCAGGAAATTGTGTATTAGGAAATACACTGAAATGCTGCGTATCTTGAAAACTGATAGCTCCAAGCTAATTGTATTTGGTACTAGTAGATTTTTATTGGCTGCTAATTTTATTAGGATGAAGACTGGGCTTAAATTTTAAAATTTTAATTTCTTTTTTTAAGGGAACTATATGAAATTCAAATGTTGATGTCGTACATAGCTAATGATATTTTAAAATTCATAGTGTGGTAACTCCTTCTTCTATTTATGTGATTATATAGTAATCATGATGAAATCGCACCTTGCACGTTGCACTTTATGGAATTAATCCCATTGTTCTGACTGTAAAAACTAGCTTCTATGTTTTATAGCGGAATGTATATGTTAATGCGCTATTGGTGGTTAACTATCCAGTATTTTGCACTTTGCACTTTATGGAATTAATTGAATAGCTGCTAGCCGCGAAAATTCTACTGAATGTATTGTACTGTAACCAATATGAGGCTATCTGACATTCTGCATTTTGCATTCTTCCCATACACGCTGTTAACTGTAAAATTACATCCTATATACTGTATTGCAACTGAAATGAGGACTAATGAATTGTATATATTTTTCTATTGATGCTTTGATGATTCTAAGAATCGAATAAAGATGCTTTAAGATTAAATCATCTGCAAGGACCACCCCGACTGTCCAGGAGGAGGCATTGCCATCACCTACAGAAGCACACTCCGACTGACCACGCACTCTAATGACCCAACGGTGGCCATGGAACACCTCAACTTGCAGATCCGGGCCATTCCCAAGCCCATCCTCTGCAGCACCTTCATCTGCAGGCCCCCCGGGCCATGGACCCCCATTCTCCGATACCATTGTAGACCTCATTGCACCCCAGGTTCTCCCATCTACTGACGACATCCTACTCGGCGAACTCAAGTTCCACCTGGACAACCCCAGTGACCAGAACACCACCCCCTCCTGGGGAAGCTCCCCAACATCAGACTCAAGCAGCTAGTCACCGCAGCAAGCCACATAGCACGACACACGGTCGAGCACGTCTCCTCCGCCAGCGTGAACTTCAACTACAGCCACACCACCGGACTCTCCTGGACCGACCATCATTGTATACATCATGTCTTCACCATGCCCAACGTACACCACCGCCATCATCGCCCCCCCTCGTAGCTGGATCAAGGCCACCGAAGAACGTCTCGTCAATTCCCTCAGCACCACCACTCCGCCAACGCTTACAGACGATGACACCGCAATGCGCAACCACCACCGATGGATCTCCAACTGCGCCGACACACTGGCATCACTCAAGAATGGCACAGCGTCAGTACCTTACGCCTGCCTGATGGCAGGCGTAAGGGTGACGCAGTGCCACAGGGATAGGCTGGCCCCATGGATTGCTGGAGTTGCGTCATGGTTGTGACACGACTGCAGCAATGCGTGACTTTATCGCAGACAGATACGTCAGGATTCCAGACGTATCTATCATTACTTGCGTCATGGAGCGCTGTCCAGTGAATACAGCGCATCCATGGTGTCCTAAGAAGGGGGTAGTGAAAAGTGTTGCAACACTGTCTTGTCGCAGCGCTGCAACACTTTTCATGACTGAGGCCCAGGAATGCGCACTTTCTTATTGATGGTGCGCATTCCTGCCCTGTAGTTTTGTTGTAGGGCAGCGCAGCAACATTGCTTGCAGCACTGTCCTGCACCAAAACCTGCTGAAAAGAGGCCCCAAGTGTTATCTCCATTTTTAAGACCAGCTATTTTCTGGTCTTAAAAAACTGCCTCTAACTGCAGTTAGCGGCCGTTTTTTTGGTCCTCCAAAGTTCAGGAATCCCCTTGTAAATTTCGCAAAGTGGGGTTAGCGGCCGTTTTTGCACGGGAACGCCTCCCTTGCATGTCATTATCACTAACAGAAGTGGCGATCTTTAGAATGGACGTTTTCGCCAGAAAACTGCCACTAACAGAGGTTAGCGGCAGCTTGTACATAAGGCGATAAAAATCTCGCCGCAAAATCGTCGGAAAAGTGCTGCTAAGGCGGCGTTAACTCCTTGTACATATTCCCCAGACTTTTTATTCTCTAGCAGCCAGGTCGCCAAATTTAGTTCCGCCCTTATTAAGCTTGTATAGGGATGTTGAGATCATCTGGCCATATGTTCTCTATATTATATCCTCAATTCTAAGAGTAACGGTGATGTTCATAGAATAATGAAATTATATTTTCACTGAGCAGAAATGGAAGGAAATCGAGCAAGCTCGTTAGCTAGCTCTTCTTAGTGTTTTTTCCTTGATCTATTCAGGCTGCAGACAACTGTGTATCCACTAGATGGCAATGAATTCCCATACAATTAGGATAGACCGGTCAAGTATCCTACTGAAGTCACACAAAAAGTGCGCTGCATCATAATGATCAGAAAATTAATCTCATACTTAATCAAAAGGAGTTTAAACTGAACACTAGCTATGCTATTGTTCCGATTAGTGCTAAAAAGACTCATACTTATCAACATTATAGCGAAAGACATTTGGGACTAGATGTAGCATTGGGCAGGTCGGAAATAGTGGATGCTAATTTGGGGCAACTTTATCAACACTTTGAGCCACGCAAAGTAGTGCAAACTGCAAAGTGCTGGAAAAGTATTTACGTTCCAGCGAAAAACGTTTGCGCTGGAAAGTAGTCCCTAGAGTAACATAAATTGTGCTTTGCAATACTGTCCGACATGGAAGTATCCCATTGATGGTACATGGGTTTTTTCACGTTACTACCCATGTTTTTTAAGCCAGGCTCTAGCTACAAATATTGATAGACCGGGCTTTACACCAGAAAATGACATCATCTTGAGGCAGGCATTAGCAAGGTGAAATACTTTTATTTCTCCTAACTTTTCTTACATTGCTTGAAGATTGCACACACACAATGTGGGAAAGTTCAAAAGTTAATCTAAGAATATTTTATATTGGAGCGTATCTTTCCAGTACAAAACTTATTCTGAAAATAGGTTTGTGAAACTGTGACCGTAATTGTAGTCACAAAACACTGATGCATATCATTAGGGGAAAGGATGTGGCCTAAGGGCTAGGGCAGTCGACCTCAAAGCTGGGAAATCGTGTTCGAGTCTCAGCAGGGACGCTCAACATCCTGTGATTCTGGGCAAATTACTTAATCTCCCCTTGCCTAACAAAAATGAATGTGTCCGTCTGTAACGCAACTGGTGCTCATGTAAAGCGCTCTGATACCTTCGGGTCTAGTTTGCGCTATATAAAACTCAAAAAAATAAAATAAATTGTGAGTAGCCGCGGCCCGTGAAGGTAAGAGCGGTGGGGCCGGGTCGGGGGGATTTCGACAGACAACGACAAGGGAACATTAATTATTTATTTAATTTTCCCTCAAGTCGTCTGTCGAATTCCCCCCCTCCCACCCCCCACAACCTGGCCCCACCGCTCTTACCTGCACGGGCCACGGCTGATTGAGAGTCTCAAATAGGAGGGAAATGCCCCTTTCACACCCCTCCTATTTGTGACTCGTTATGGATCACAAACACCTGCCAGGACCAGATTTACTAAGCCTTTGTGTTGTCCTTGCATCGCACAAGGTGACACAAGGACAACACAAAGACTTCAGTAGGATTTGCAAAGACACGCCAGGGGCGATTTGCTCCACCTTGTGTGGCTTTGTAAAGAAATGTAATGCAAAGCTGTGGCTTGCTCTGCGTTACGGTGCATTTCCAGCTGGTAGGCGTTCCATGGATCGAGCATGGGCATTCCCATGCATCCACCTATGGATTTGATGCAATTCCAGATTTACAATGGTTTGTGAACTTGGGATTGCGTCAAATCAGTATGTCTCCCAGAGGATAACATAACAAGGAAAAAACTATTTGTTTTCTCCTCGTTATTTCGTCTATGTGTGATTCTGCATCACACATAGAAAGAGGAAAATGCCTCTTTGGATTATTTTGTGCAGGAAGGTGTCCCTTCGCACACAAAAAAAATCCTGCCCATAGCGCAGGCACTCTTGCACCATGGTGTAAAGGGACCTGCTTTGACAGTAGGCAGCACGTGTTTCTCCAGCGGAAAGAGATAGCAGAAATGCTCCATATCTTTGTAAATATGGAGTATTTCCGCTCTCCCTTTTGTGCAATGTAGCACTACAGGTTTGCGCGAAATATTAGGAAATATGCCCCTCAATTCATAAAAGGGCTTTGTACATAGCACAACATGTTTGCAAAGCCTATTATTTTGCTATTCAGGTGTTTCACTACACCAAAGTTTTTCGTAGAAGCCCCTCAGTGTGCAATCTGAAATTTTCTTTCAGGTCTATAAGTGGCAGCAAAGACAGAGATTTAAATATAATGTGGCTAATCATTAAGTCTGAGCAGGAGGCTATGGAAAGCCTTTCCAAAAATGTTTTTCATGGATTTAGACTCTGTTTTTGTAAATCTTTGCAGATGCATAATTGACTTGAAAGAGGAGACCCTGTAGCAGGAGTAAGGTAATTTGCTGTCAATAAGCAGCCCACTATTTTTTTCTATCGCAATTTAGGTTGAAATGTCAGTTTTTTCAGAATCAGTTTGAACTTGAAGAATTTTACTCTGTAATCTTTACATTTCTAAAATACCTGTAGGAAATCTGGAGCTCACGAATGTATGTGGCAATGATGTACCAAGGACAACTATTTGCAAGGCAGAATGAAGTATACATTTGTAATATGTTATTTGGAGCTGTTAAACTACAGAAAACCTCCTGTCTAGTTCCCTAGGTCTTTGAAACATTGGTCCAGGAGTCTGAGGCTGTTTTCTTTGATGGGCATTCTGAAACATAATTGGCTGCCATTGACACAGGGATGCATGTGGGTCCTCTGAGGATGAATGAGTTTCAGGATATGTGTCTTCCATTTCTTACTTAAAGCTAGGGGTGGGCGGAACTCAAGAAGTTTCACTCCACGGAGTAACATAAAAACTCTGCGAGATTCCACGGAGTTCTGCCAATGGACAGAAATATGCAAGTCGTGCTGCTCACAAAGCAATTTAGTTCCAGTAGCGCGAGCAGCACAGAAAAATTAGCGCAAACTGAACCATGAGATGTGCAAGAGCACACGGCCAATCAAGTTGATTTTGCTGCCACTCAAGTAGAAAATCTACTCTACCGGCAGCAAGTCTATTTGAGAAGAAGCCCCCTAACTGTGACAGCTCGCAATCGCTCCCACAACCGCCCGCATTCGAAAATGGCACTAGGGGATGCTAAATCTCGCTGGCGCTTGCAATCCAGAGCCTCACAGGAAAATTGGCAGAATTTGGCCAGACCTCCACATTAGAAAAGGTATGCGAAGTTGGCAATAAGATTTTACTCTTTGTTGCTGGACCAACAGCGGACCCAAGGATAGATTCGCTAGGGATAGATGAAGAACACCTTTAAATGATGCACCATTTCAAATTGTATGAGTGAATGGGCAAACCTAATCTGTAGTATAATATTGGTACAAATACTGGTGTGGCGTTGAAAAAGCTTGTTTTCCATTCTTTTCTTTTGCGCACTACATGATGTGGATTCTGGCGTTGTCACGGTTTTGTGTGTGATTTCCACCCACTGAGCCAACTGGGGCTCTGCTGTCTGAAACGTTTTGGTATCCCATCCACTAAATGAGGTGGGGGAAGCACAAGTTTGGCATATGGGGGTTGCCATATTTTTGGGCCAATAATCCACATCCGCCAAACTCTAAATAAACCAGTGTCCCTTTCTTGCATATATGACATGGTGTAACTTTGGTAGTACTCACGATGCACATATATTGAGCAAGCAATGCAGATTATCGGGTACATTGTACTTGGAATGGGCATTTAACTTCAGATTGTGATGTGACTTCCCTGCCAGTGCCAGAGGTACTGTATCTGTAGACAGAATCCAAGATGTCAGCTGCCAAGCAGTAGTGTGAACAGAGAGATGATGACATATAGATGAGGAAAAACAGCTATCATACGCACAAGCCAGATTTTTGTTGCACAATCCATCTTTATGCTGGGATTGTACGTCATGTACCTTGAAAATGTTAGTAATGCTTGATTGATACCACCACACGGTGGCCATTTGATTGTTTAATTGGAATGGTAATAGCACAGTGGTACCTTAGGATCTACAACACATACAGTGAAATCCCATGCAATGGGTCATATTAAGAGTTTGGGAGTGCGGGACCACCTGACTCCCACACCGCCAACCCCATGTATTAACCGCCTGCCAGATCAGGAGTTATCTCTTGTCTAGCAGGCAGTTCTTTGGGATTCCCAGGGTGGTGCGTATGAAATAGGCACAGCAATGGGAACATCAAAGGTAGTACCTGCACATCATGGATTACTCCAGTCCATGCCATGCAGGTACTGGTGTGCATGCACACAGGGGAGCACATGTTGTGCCTCCTGTGTCCATCCACATGGAGTGAGGCACAAGGGGGTCCTGTTTCCTCCCCGCCACACTTTTCATGGCAGTCGCACCGCCATGAAAAGTGTGGCAGTGAGGAAACTCATAATCTGCTTGGTGGGGCCGCAGCGGCCCCACCAATCATATTGCGGCCTCAGGACCTCCGCGCAACCACCAGGGAATGGTGGTTGCGGTGGATGCGGTGGTCCCAGGGAGGGCCAACCGCCCTAGTCATAATAGGGCGGTTGGGAGACCACTACCGTGAGTCTGGCAGTCCGTGGACTCATAATAAGCACCAATGACATTTGCTGGTCACGTATTCTTATCCTAAGTTGTCCCCTTACATACCAGTGATATATGTCGAACATTGTGGAGATGATTTGAGACACACATTGTTAAGTGCAGGCCTAGTGGTTGTTGATACTAGTGGCAGGGTGAATGTTGTGTGTGGCGCTAATAGATATAAGACGTGTTACACACATGAACTACAAAAATTGGACATTCTTTTCAATAGGAACTTTGTTAGTGAGGTACATTATGGTGTATAGGTAGTTAAACGTATACAAAACACATTGGCAGCGGCATCTACTTAACTATGTTGAGGAAGTCTTAAAGAGGCTCTGTCATTTTACTGGCCTAAACGGCCAGTCCTCCTGGAACCATAGGCAGAGCAGCTGTAGTGAAGGTGATGGCAGGTGGCTCAGGAGGTGGAAAGGACATGCAATGGTGACAGAAGACACATGAATGTATGTGATCATAATGTAAAGTAGACCTTCCAATGGCAGGAGACATAAGATATGCACACATAGACTAGAGTGGTTGTAGTGACAGAGGCCATCTTGTGGTATAGCTCGAAATAAGGCCCTAAATCTTGTAATATTAATTTTGTAGACTTCAATATTATAGACCTTTTTAGTAGGATGGTAGATTTAGACATAGTGAGCAATGCAGGTAAAGGAAATGGTGATATCAAGATTTGTTCAACAAGAAGTCATAAAGGTGGGTTAGTAAGTACTGTATGATTGAACCACAAAGATCTTTGCTTTAAAATAAACGCTTTATGATAATTAAGAAAAACACCACCCTTGCACTTTCCAATTTTTAATTTTTTATAACTTATACAAGGAGATTTGTCATTCCAAATAAATTAAGATAAAAGTTTATCTATATTTTTATACATTTTAAGAGGAAGTTGAATAGGTATCATAGAAAGGAGGTAGAACATTTTTGGAGCAATAACCATTTTGATTAAATACATTTTTTCCCACCAGGATAGATGTAAGACTGACCATTTATGAAAGTTGTTTTTGATATGATTAAGAATAGAATCACAATTCAATGTAATCCGTTGCTTAATGGTATGAGAGAATGAGATACCAAGATATTTAAGTTTATCCATTTGCCAAATTATTTTCATCTAGGGGAGCATATCAGGGGTTCAATGTACATTCAAACGAAATAATTCAGTTTTATTGGTGTTTAAAGTATAACCTGAAATCTGAGAGTATGTATGAATTAGATTTAATATGGATGATTCAGGATTACCAATGTAGAGGAATACATAATCAGCAGAAGATGACGTTTTTATAGCCACATCATTTCTATTAAGGCCTTCAATTTCCATACAATTTCTGATAGCTTTGAGAAAAGTTTCAATGGCAATGAGAAAAAGTAAAGGTGATAAGGGACAACCTTGTCTAGTACCTCTAAAGAGGTTAAAATTACTAGTAATTTGGCCATTAATAAAAAGTTTGGGTGACGGACGAGAATCGAGACCTGAAATCATACAGATAAATGAAGTGCCAAAATTAAATGCAGATAAAGTATGGAATAGATACAGCCAATGGATTTTATCCAAAGCTTTCTCTGCATCTAATTCCAAGACTCTCGAGGGTGAGAGTAATGATGGCCCAGGTTCAATCGCATGAAATAGTACTCTGACATTATTTAAAGAATGTCTAGGTTTCATGAAACCAGATTGATCAATATGAAGCACAGAGGCCAACCTGGTTGTAAGAATTTTAGCATGAACTTTACAGCCTTCATTAATGAAAAATATGGAATGATAATTTGAAACAATAGTGGGATCTTTGTTAGGGTTCGGGAGAACTATAATCAAAGCTTCAGTAAAGGACACAGAAGTTGATCCTGAAATACGAAAGTGTGTAAATAGTTAGAGTAAATGAGGTAGAAGGTGAGGAGAAAATTCTTTATAAAATTCAGCAGGGATATCATCTGGACCAGGAGATTTAAGCAATTTAAGGGATTTAAGAGCTGATTGAACTTCTAAAGTGATCAGTGTATCCAATGGGCATTGGAGAAATTGGTTATATATATATATATATATATATATATATATATATATATATATATATATATATATATATATATATATATATATATATATATATATATATATATATATATCAAAGCTACCAGGTATATATATATATTCACTGAAAAAAACATAGGTTTCAGGGACGTTATAGTTAGAAATTAGCATTTAAAAAAACCTTTGAAATTCACTCAAATAACCATAGGTTTCAGGGACGTTATAGTTAGAAGTTAGCATTTAAAAACCTTTGAAATTCACTGAAAAAACCACAGGTTTCAGGGAAGTTATGGTTAGTTGGATATTTCACTCGTACAAAACAAGAGAAATTCGGCTGTTATAGTTAGTTGAGCTAACTATAACTCGCGCCCCCGCAATGCACTGCTGATGACATCACATATTACATCACTCATGACATGGTCAGTGACATCACTGATAATATCACTGATGACATCTCAAATGACATCACTGGTGACATCACTGATGACATCATCCAGTGACTGTGTGTTTCTGTAAAGTTTAAATATGTTTTATATATATATAGGCCGAGGTGTATTGAAGAATGAGTGGGTGTATGAGTGTCTGAATAGATGATTTAGTAGGTATATGACTGACTGTTTAAGTGAGTGATTAAACGTGTCTTACTGAATGCATGGGTTAGTGACTAAACTGTGTGAATGTCTGTATCAGTCTGTTAGTTGGTGTGTAAGTGGCTGCATGGGTTGGTGAATAGCTACATGAGTGTCTATATGGGTTATTGATTGGTTGTCTGAGTATCTTTATGGGTGCCTGAGTGTCTGTGTGGTTGGGTGGGGTGTGTGTGTGACCCCGTGCATGGATGTGTGAGTGGGTGATTCACTGGGTGTATGGGTTCAAGAGTGTGTCTGTGAGGGGCTGTATGGGTGGGTGAGTGTGTGTATGGCTGTGTTGGTGAGTGATTGGATGTCTCAGTGGTACATGTGTGAGTAACTACATATGTGAAAAGCAGTATATGTGAATGTTGGAGTATATAAGTGACTATATGTGAGAGTGAGTGATTGTGAGTGGCTGTGTGGATGAGTGTGTGCTTGTGTCAGTGATTGTATAAGAGAATAAGTATGTGTTAGTATCTGTATGAAAAAGTGAGGTGGTGTGTGTATAACTGTATAGGTGAGTAAATGGGAGTGTGATTGATTCTTTGCATGAATGACTAGCTGTGTGAGTAACTCTATGGGTGAGTGGCGGTGTGTGAGTGTCTGTATGGGTGTATGAGTGCATATGATAGTGGCTGTATTGATGAGTGACTGCATGTATGAGTGACTGTATG
Organism: Calotriton arnoldi; assembly: GCA_963921515.1. Taxonomy (NCBI): domain Eukaryota; kingdom Metazoa; phylum Chordata; class Amphibia; order Caudata; family Salamandridae; genus Calotriton; species Calotriton arnoldi. The sequence continues at coordinate 151,185 of CAWUFW010016896.1, forward strand.
GGTGAGTGAGTGGATGTGTGTGTAGACATAGGAAGCAGTGAGTGGGTATGTAGTAATTGGTATTGGTGTGCCTATGGTTTTGAGAATGGCAGTCTGTATTTTAGAGTGGGTGCATCAAAGGTTATATTAGGGTGTGAGGAGGTGCATCAGATTATCACGTGGATGATGTCATCAGTGATGTCATCAATGATGTCATTTGACATGTCATCAGTGATGTCACTGACCATGTCATGAGTGATGTAATATGTGATGTCATCAGCAGTGCATTGCGGGGGTGCGAGTTATAGTTAGCTCAACTAACTATAACAGCCGAATTCCTCTGGTTTTGTACGAGTGAAATGTCCAACTAACTATAACGTCCCTGGAACCTGTGGTTTTTTTAGTGAATTTCAAAGGTTTTCAAATGCTAATTTCTAACTATAACATCCCTGAAACCTTTGGTTTTTTCAGTGAATTTCAAAGGTTTTTTAAATGCTAATTTCTAACTATAACGTCCCTGAAACCTTTGGTTTTTTCAGTGAATTTCAAAGGTTTTTTAAATGCTAATTACTAACTATAACGTCCCTGAAACCTATGGTTTTTTTCAGTGAATTTCAAAGGTTTTTTATATGCTAATTTCTAACTATAACGTCTCTAAAACCTATGGTTTTTTCAGTTAATTTCAAAGGTTTTTTAAATGCTAATTTCTAACTATAATGTCCAAAAAATGCTTTTTCTAAATTTTTATGAAAAATAATGTGATGTTGTCTCCTTTCTAACATATGCAAAGTGGATTCGAGAACCGATTGTGTACCAGTCACGGTGGGTGCGCGAATCCAAGAATTTTGCCGCCATATTTGTTAAGTCGTGTACGATACGCGTATGGTATGCGAAGGGTGCGCGGTTCTCGGCCCCGCACAACATCACGTACGTATTTCCGGGGGTAGCGCCAGGTGCGCGAATCCACCGTAATTTTTTTTGTTTTAAAAGTATATGTATGTAACTTTATTATATATATTATATCAAGAGATTATTTTACATAATTGTAAATATCATATATTTGTAACTGGAATAAAGATATATTATTGTTAAATATAGTTTTTGGGAATCGCGTCGGGTGCGCGTCGGTTGCGCATCGGGTGTGCGCTGCTTGCGCGCCGGGTGCGCGACCCCCATGTGACTTCAAAAGAAACCATTTCATTGATTAAGAAGGTTTTGATTCTAGAACTTGCAGGACCCCACCTAATTTTTTCATTCTTCTAACTGCATCTACAGAGCCATAGCTCTTGTGTTTTTCTCTTCTTTTCTGGATTTCTTTGGTGTTTTTTTCTCATCAAAAAATAATGGCTTCTTCAAATCCAGCGCAACAGCTTCCACCAGAAGAAGAAGAAGAGTTGGAAGAACCTGTGAAAGTAAGGTATGAAAGCATTGTATGGAAGTTCTTCTCTATTCTAGCTGGGGAGAAGAAAGTGAATGCACGTAAGGTCACGTGCACAATTTGCGAGAAGGTCCTGTCACGTAAATTAAATAAAAAATATTCATGCGGCACCTCTTTGATGCTGAAACATCTTCAAACCATGCATCCACGGCGTCTCGCGAGAGAACCACAACGTCGAGACCTACAACGACAGGCAACTCAGGACGAAGGTGCAGGCCCAAGCACATCATCTGGTTCTTCAACTACTACCAGACCTCGTATTATTCCTGAATTTGCTGGAGTTGAGCAGCGTTGTGTGAAGTGCAAGAAAGTACTATGCTTTGGTGAACAATCGGTGGATGCCATTGTGGTTGCTATTAAAAACCACCATTGTTAATTTTTTTTTTTGCAATGGCTTTCTAATTGCATAATGTTTACAAAGTTTTCATCGTTGATTCTGTTAATTTTTTCATTTTTTTAAAAAACACCAAAAAAATACAAAAGAGAGTTGAAAAAATACAAAAAAACTATGAAAGAAGATAAAAAATGGTTATTTTTAGAACCTTCTATTTGGTTAAAAATAGACAAATTTGTATGTGTTGTATGAATTGTGGCAAGTATAATATATGGAGAAGTGTATGGGTAGTGCATGTGTGATTGCATGAGTGCATGTGTAGTGCCTGGGTGATTGGAGAAGTGCATGTGTACTACCTGAGTGATTGCATGAGTACATGGGTAATGCCTGGATGATTGTAAGAGTGCATGGGTACTGGCTGGGTGATTGCATGAGTGCAGGGGTAGTGCCTGCGTAATTAGAGGAGTGCATAGATAGTGCCTGAGTGATTAAAGAAGTGCATGAGTAATGCTTGGGTGTTTGCAAGAGTGCATGGGTAGTGCCTGAGTGATTAGAGGAGTGCAAGGGTAGTGCCTGGGTGATTGAAGAAGTGCATGGGTAATGCCTAGGTGCATGGAGGAGTGCATCAGTAGCGCCTGGGTGATTGAATGAGTGCATAGGTAGTGCCTGGGTGATTGGAGGACTGCATGGATACTACCTGGGTGATTGGAGAAGTGCAAGGATAGGGTCTGGGTGATTGGAGGAGTGCATAGCTAATGCATGGGTGATTGCATCAGTGCAAGGGTAATGTCTAGGTGATTGGAGGAGTGCATGGATAGTGCTTGGGTGATTGGATGAGTGCAAGGGTAGTGCTGGGGTTATTGCATTAATGAATAGGTAGTGCCTGGGTGATTGCATGAGTGCAGGGGTACTGCCTGGGTGATTGCATGAGTGCATAGGTAGTGCCAGGGTGATTTTATAAGTATATGGGTACTGGTTGGGTGGTTGGAGGAATGCATAGGGAATGCCTGTGTGATTGCATGTGTGCAGGGGTAGTGCCTGGGTAATTAGAGGAGTGCATAGATAGTGCCTGGGTGATTTTATAAGTGCATGGGTACTGCCTGAGTGACTGAAGGAGTGCATGGGTAATGCCTAGGTGCATGGAGGAGTGCATCAGTAGTGCCTGGGTGATTGCATGAGTGCATAGGTAGTGCTTGGGTGATTTTATAAGTGCATAGGTACTGCCTGGGTGATTGGAGGACTGCATGGATACTGCCTGGGTGATTGGAGAAGTGCAAGGATAGTATCTGGGTGATTGGAGGAATCTATAGCTAATGCATGGGTGATTGCATGACTGCAGGGGTAATGTCTGGGTGATTGGAGGAGTGCATGGATAGTGCTTGGGTGATTGGAGGAGTGCAAGGATACTGCCTGGGTTATTGCATGCCTGCATAGGAAGTGCCTGGGTGATTGCATGAGTACAAGGGTAGTGTTTGGGTGATTGGAGGAGTGCAAGGGTAGTGCCTGGTTGATTATATAAGTGTAGGGGTAGTGCCTGGGTGATTAGAGGAGTGCATAGGTAGTGCCTGGGTGATTTTATAAGTGCATGGATACTGCCTGAGTGATTGAAGGGCTGCATGGGTAATACCTAGGTGATTGCATGAATGCAGGGGTAATGTCTGGGTCATTGGAGGAGTACATGGGTATTGCCTGGGTGATTGCATGAGTGCAGGTGTAGTGCCTGGGTGATTAGAGGAGTGCATAGATAGTGCCTGGGTGATTTTATAAGTGCATGGGTACTGCCTGAGTGATTGAAGGAGTGCATGGGTAATGCCTAGGTGCATGGAGGAGTGCATCAGTAGTGCCTGGGTGATTGCAAGAGTGCATAGGTAGTGCCTGGGTGATTTTATAAGTGCATACGTACTGCCTGGGTGATTGGAGGACTGCATGGATACTGCCTGGGTGATTGGAGAAGTGCAAGGATAGTGTCTGGGTGATTGGGGGAGTGCATAGCTAATGCATGGGTGATTGCATGAGTGCAAGGGTAATGTCTGGGTGATTGGAGGAGTGCATGGATAGTGCTTGGTTGATTGGAGGAGTGCAAGGGTAGTGTCTGGGTGGGGTGATTGGAGGAGTGCATAGCTAATGCATGGATGATTGCATGAGTGCAGGGGTACTGCCTGGGTGATTGTATGAGTGCATAGGTAGTGCCTGGGTGATTTTATAAATGTATCTGTACTGGCTGGGTGATTGGAGGAATGCAAATGTAACGTCTGGGTGGTTGCATGAGTGTAGTGGTAGTGCCTGGGTGATTAGAGCAGTGCATAGGTAGTGCCTGGGTGATTTTAAAAGTGCATGGATACTGCCTGAGTGATTGAAGGAGTGCATGGGTAATGCCTAGGTGATTGCATGAGTGCAGGGATAATGTCTAAATATTTGGAGGAGTGCATGAGTAATGTCTGGGTGATTGCATGAGCGCAGGAGTAATGTCTGGGTGGTTGCATGAGTACAGGGGTAGTGTCTGGGTGATTGGAGGAGTGCAAGGGTAGTGCCTGGGTGATTATATAAGTGTATGGGTAGTGGCTGGGTGATTGAAAGAGCGCTTGGGTAATGCCTGGGTGATTGCATGAGTGCAGGGATAATGTGTAGGTGATTGGAGGAGTGCATAGGTACTGCCTGAGTGTTTAATGGAGTGCACGAGTAATCCTTGATGATAGCATGTGTGCAGGGGTAATGTCTGGGTGATTGAAGGAGTGCATGGATTCTGCCTGGGTGATTGGAGGAGTGCAAGGGTAGTGCCTGGGTGATTGGAGGAGTGCATAGCTAATGCATGGGTGATCGCATTAGTGCAGGGGTAATGTTGGGGGGATTGGAGGATTGCATGGATAGTGCTTTGGTGATTGGAGGAGTGCAAGGGTACTGCCTGGGTTATTGCATAACTGCTTCGGTAGTGTCTGGGTGATTGCATCAGTACAAGGGTAGTGCCTGGGTGATTTGAGGAGTGTAAGGGTAGTGCCTGGTTGATTATATAAGTACAGGGGTAGTGCCTGGGTGATTATATAAGTGCAGGGGTAGTGCCTGGGTAATTAGAGGAGTGCATAGGTTGTGCCTGGGTGATTTTATAAGTGCATGGGTACTGCCTGAGTGATTGAAGGAGTGCATGGGTAATACCTAGGTGATTGTATGAGTGCAGGGGTAATGTCTGGGGGATTGGGGAAGTGCATAGGTAATACCTGGGTGATTGCAAGAGTGTATGGGTAATGTCTAGCTGATTGCATGAGTGTAGGGGTAGTGCCTGGGTGATTGGAGGAGTGCATAGGTAGTGTCTGGTGATATTATAAGTGATTGGGTACTGGCTAGGTGATTGGAGAAGTGCATGGATAGTGCTTGGGTGATTGGAGGAGTGTGGGAATAGTGCCTAACTGTATAGATGAGTGCATGGGTAGTGTTTGAAGGAATGGATGAGTGCAGTAAAAGCGGCTGTAAACATTATTTCACATTATCATGCTTATTACATTATTTCATCTTACCTTTTTTACTAATGTAGATACAAAACTCAGTGGAACTATTTTACAGTAGTTTTGTTGTAAACTGAATTTAAAATCTTTTCAAACTTCCCCATTACCTTCTGTAAAAAAGAAGAAAAACTGTTATCGAATATAATATTATAGTTTTAAGAACACAACATAATTTAAGAATTACATAACATTTTCAGTTTCCCTTTTTTGCTATTCTCAGATTCTACTGAATTTCACCATACACAGTGATTTCAATGTAGATCATCATACAACAGCGGGGGAAAAAACAAATCAATGAGATTGTAAAATAAAAAAACAATCAGCGTTGAGCATTATTTAGAACAAGTGTAACTATCTGTTTACCAATCTACAGTTTCTAAATTACATTCTTCAACTACATTGTCTTTTATTTCTCTCAAGTACATTTTGTAAAATATACACTCTCATTTACATCGCGTATAAAATAAAAATTAAACATATAAAATACTTCTTTTAAACACAATTTTCCAAATGCAATATGAATTAGCACAAACAATAATCCAAACACTAATTGTTCACATCTTCCCAATAGGCCAAATAATGATTCGAAATCCATTTGCATTGAAAATATCCAAAATAAACTTGTTATTTCGTGTTCACAAATTCCCAATAGGCCGAAAGATGTTTTCAAAACTTTGGCATCAAAAATATCAGATATGAATTTGGTAATTAGTAAGGCTACCTACATTTGAATTCCAAATGGGCATCATTGCAAGGTGTCCATCCTTTATTGCACTTTAAATACACAGTATAGTGTCCAGATGTTGTAGTAGGTCCATCATGGAAAATAATTGCCACTGCTTTAAAAGTTCCTCCTGAAATTGATACTTGACTTGCCACAAAATTTTTAATTTTGGTTTCCAATTTTGTTCCATTTGCTCTACAACGTTGGAGCATTAAAATGACATATTGTCCAAATCTTTCTATACATAATGTTGACACCATTTCTGATTTACAATGAGAATATTTCATATCTTGATTAACTGTTTTTACTAATTTATCTCCAGCAACTCGGCAGCAATGACGCATGCAGTGTCGCGATGCCTCACCCGGCGCTCTCCTCACCTGTGGCCGCAGCTCAGATGGAGTCCGCAACACGAGAGCATGCACCCAACTTCCCTACTTACACTTATATTGTCGCCTAGACAGTATGCCCCGAACTCGGAAATACACCCAGCGGTCTGCACCTCGAGAGCATGGCACACACTAGCGAAACATGCGCACAAGATCCCAACATATGCACCGGCACTGCCCTGGTGTCACCATCCACAACTTACGGTAACACAGGAACGCAAAATCATACATGAGCTGCATGAGATAGGACTCCACACTATGGGGGATGTCTTCCCGAATGGAAAGTGTATAACACAAGATGATGCAGCCTTAAACACACATCGTACCCCCCTACAAATATTCGCATACTTGCGATTGCGGATGGCGGCCAGAGCTCTGTACCCCTCGTTCCCGGACAAACCACTGACACATAATGCACTGCAGGTCCTATTGACATCCACTATGCGGCAATGCTTAGTTACAAAACTGTTTAATATGGCTCAGCGCGAACAATTCCACGCCTTGGATAGACCTCTCACTTGATGGGAAACAACGCTTGGTGTAGTCATTACCAAAGAAGATTGGGACTATAGTTGCATGCAGTTGCAATTACTTACGTCAAATTGCAACCTGAAAATTATACATTTCAAGTTTATACATCAGGTATATTATTCACCTATGCAGCTGCATAAATATGGGTTAAGAGCGGATGACCGATGTCACAGGTGTAACGCTCCCAATGCAGACTTTTTGCACATGGCCTGGGCATGCCCACAACTCACCATCGCCATTATACACTACACGCTGCCGAACCCCATTAAGCTTTGCTAGCGGAGGACTATATGGGTCTACCACAGAGCTGCGGCCGCCATCGCACCCGAACTGCAACGCACCATCAACACCACCTTCAAAACAGGCACCTTCCCATATGACTGGAAGCGTGCATAAGTCAACCCCTGCTCAAGAAGCTCACAGCTGACCCCACCGACCTCAAGAACTATCGGCCCATCTCGCTCCTCCCCTTCGCAGCCAAAGTTGCAGAGAAAACAGTCAACAGGAAACTGACACGATTCATTGAAGAGAACGCCATCCTAGACCCGTCCCAATCCGGATTCTGAAGCAACCACAGCACAGAGACCGCCCTACTCGCCGCCACAGACGACATCCGCACCCTCCTGGACCAAGGCCACTCCGCAGCCCTCATCCTACTCGACCTATCAGCGGCCTTCGACACCGCCTCCCACCGCACACTAGTCGCCAGACTACACGACGCAGAGCATACAAGGAACAGCCCTGGACTGGATCCGATCATTCCTCACCGGAAGAAGCCAAAGGATCAGACTCCCACCCTTCCTCTCTGACCCCACGAAAATCACCTGCGGAGTCCCACAGGGTTCATCACTGAGCCCCACCCTCTTCAACATCTACATGGCCCCCTCGCAGCCATCCGTCCGACAACACGGCCTCAACATCATATCCAACGCCGACGACACCCAGCTCATCCTCTCCCTCACCAAAGTCCCCACCACTGCCAAACTCAACTTCCAGAAAGGAATGCAAGACATCGCAGTCTGGATGACCAACAGCTGCCTGAAGCTCAATGCCGTGAAGACAGAAGTCCTCGTCCTCAGTACCACCCCTTCTGCATGGGACAGACCTGGTGGCCGACCGCCCTTGGAAGCCCACCTACCCCATCAGACCACGTCAAGAACCTCGGCATCGTACTCGACTCATCACTCACCATGAACCGACAGGTCAACGCCGTCACCTCCAGCTGCTTCAACACCCTCCGCAAGACCTTCAAGTGGATCCCCCCTGAGTCAAGGAAGACAGTCACCCACGCACTCATCACCAGCAGACTGGACTATGGAAACACACTCTACGCCGGCATCAACAAGTCCCTACTCCGCAAACTCCAATCAATACAGAACACCGCCGTCAGACTCGTCCTCGGCATCCCCCGACACGAACACATCAGCCAACACCTATGAAGTCTCCACTAGCTCCCCGTGGAGAAAAGAGTCACTTTCAAAATCCTCACTCACACCTACAAATGCCTACCCAACAACGGACCCAAATACCTCAACGACAGAATCAACTTCGACGTACCCAAAAGAAACCTCCGATCTTCCAACCTCGCACTGGCCGAAACCCCACGCATCCACAGAGCCAGAGCAGGCGGAAGATCCTTCTCTCACATTGCAGCCAAGACCTGGAACGAGCTACCGGCAGACATCAGACGCGCCCCCTCCCTAACACCTTCAGGAAGACCCTCAAGACCTGGCTCTTCGGCTAAACAGATCGGCGGACCCCCCCTCAGCGCCTTGAGACCCTCATGGGTGAGTAGTGCGCTTACAATTCCCTGATTGATTGATTGATTGAACTCCAACCTTACTGGCTGGAAGTAACCAACACTCTCACTCATATACTGTCTGAACGGATTCCTAACGCTCCCCTGGTATGCCTTCTGGGCATTTATAAGATCAAACTGGCACGTAGACGCAAATTCTTGGCGGTGGCACTGATGCTGGCTAAGCGACAAATAGCAATGAAATGGGGTAGCAAGCAGGTACCGAAATGTAAAGATTGGATTATAGATATGGCTTATTGTAAAGCACAGTTGGAAGCATATGCGGAGGCCCTACCACAGGCCTCCCGTCCACGAGATTTCTGGGATCCGCTGGTACAATACCTTAGCTCCACACAGGTGGAAGACTGATTGTACACATTAAGTGAAGTGCATCGCCATTATACACTACACGCTGCCTAACCCCATTAAGCTTTGCTAGCAGAGAACTATATGGGTCTAATGTACTGAATGCCATAATCAGTTTATTTTCTTATCCGATTTATGTTGTAATAAGTTAATCCTCTCTTTCTGTTTCTTGATGTGGTAAAGTAACCTCATGTAACCTAACAGACAATGAAGATGGTGCACTCTGTACAGGTCAACATGGTTGATTCTGCACTGTACAATAATTTGAACGTATGTTTCTCTATAATGTGAACACTGTAATCTTTGACTGACCAAGAAAATAAAAATAAAAAAATCTGTACTTTCTGGTTCATTCAATGCTAAGTATTAAATTTCTTGTAGAGATTTCAATACTCGATTTCGTGTTGCAGAAAGACCTAGACTTACCCAAATGATTCCTCTTGACTTTGAATATAAACTGGCAGAGGTCAACCGATCGGAACATTCATAGGATCCAATCTCTCGATGGGAAAGCATCTTCAAACTAAAGCTGTACAATTTGTTACCAAGAGTCTTCTCTTGTGAAATTTCTTCCCACATTTCTTTCAACTCCGTCTTTTCAGATTTGGTTATATATGACGTAACATAGCGAGAAACAGCAATTGAATTATCTGCAACATACTGGATATCCATGTTTGTATTCCACATTGTCAAAATCACTGGATTGTAGTCATTAATATACTTTGAATCTTCAGTTCTTTTTATGTTGTATGTATTCTTCGGAGATTTTCGAGTTATAGTATGCCTTACTGCTGACAGGAAACTATTGACTCTTCCTTTTGAAATTATTGGACGTGGGAATCAAAAACGACATTATGTATGAAATTTTCCCTTTGACGTGTATTTTCGTCGACAATATTTTCCACATCGATGACTTTGAAACCGTAAAACTTGTTGTCTTAAGCTGTTTTCTCTTTCTTTTTTTGGAATGGCACAGGTAACATAATCTTCAATGAAAGACAAAACAGTTTCATCAGAATCGGTTCCAAATTTAGGTGCATTCTTGATCCATAATAGCATGTGTATATGAGGAGCACCTCTGGCTTGATACTCCTTTCTCCAAAAGAAATCAATAACTTCTCCAAGAGGTGAATTATTTTTATTGCAGATAAAAGACATCATAGCTTGAAACCTATGATTAAAATATCTGCGCACATTTACAGGATCCAAGGAACACAGATCTCCAGCTGTCTTCAATTCAATGTTTTTTACATTTGGATTTGCTTGTCGTAGAAATTCAAGTAAGTCGTCCCATGCGTATTCAGCACAGCTAAGCGTAACAAACTATGTAGGGGTACCTAAGTTTCTAAACATACATTTAAGTTCTCCGTGACGACGATACCAATACTCATTAATACCACGTTGACATGCCATCAAATTAATTAGCTGAGATCCTAAATGATCGTCTCTTTGTTGAACTTTGTCCAAGAATTCCTTTGCAGAAACATGTGTAAGAAGAACTCCTGTTTTTAACCCCTTCGCTGCGTTCGTCGGCCAACGGCCGTCGCGAGCACTACCTCGATAGTGCTGCACATGTCCGTTGGCCGACGCGACCCCGCCCACTCCTTTGAAGTGCCGCACTGCGGTGGAATGTTCGCCGCGGTAAAGGGGTTAATATGTGGTTTATCTGCATATGAAAGTCCAGACAAATCACTTTCAAACAGAAGATGAAATATATATGGAATACACTGTCGAAATCTTGGATCTTCTGAGTACAATCTTGTCGTACGATATTCTGAAGCTGGAATCTGTACTGGTCGTTCATCATATCGTCCACCTTTTCCAGTGGGGAAGAGCTGTGGAAAACAGCGAGCTTCTAAACTTTTTTCCCATACACTCATGGGAGTTCCCTTTGCTTTCTTCATTTGAAAAAATTCAATGGTGTTTCCTATCACTTCTTTTGAATGTAGAGGATGTATACTGTAATGTGCATACATTTCTTCACTCCTGGAGTTGTCCACTTTTTCTATTTGGCCAGTTGAAATTTCTGTTTCATCTTCAAAACATATTTCTTGTTCTTCCACATTTACAGTTTTATAATAAATGTGTACGGCGTGACTTTCATGTCTGGTCTCTTGACCACGATCCCGCCTCCAGCCACGCCTTGAAACATAGAAAAGCCTACTCTGCGATCGGGCATACCTGTGATCGCTGCATGTAGGCGGGATCGGAAGAGGTCTTCTCATTTCCTATTCACTAATTAAAGTCAGGCAACCAGGCACATCGGTGTGATAGGACCTGCAGGGACACCGGATCCCGCAAAGGGGAAAACAATCACGGCAGCATTACCGCCAATTAACCACTTAAGAAACGCTAAATAAACCCCGCGTACTCCATGACCATTCATCGACGGGGAGGAGAGACGGACGCAGCTAGGTTCTACAGCGGCAGGCGTACCTTGACACAGTAAGAGTATGATTGGAGTGTGTGGTATGAGGGCAGATGCGCTAAATATACTTTATGAGACCCCCTTTTGTTAAAACCTCAATGTGACTTACAATCTGACAAACACACTTTGGTTTTGTCTTTTTACCCTCCAGAGTGTGACTAGAGGGGCCTTCCCCCACCCCTCCCATGGAGAACGTAGTTTAGGATTTTTGGGTAAGATATGAGAGAGACCCTCTCTCAAAGCTTTTAATTGCGTGCGCACATATGATTGACACGTGTCATGCACTTTTTACCATGCGCGCTAAGCAGTGCGATGTTGGATGAGTTCAAGTAAGTGACCAAGGAACACCTTCATTTTCCTGTTGTGCTTTCTTTTATTTCTTCCACAGGCTAAACTTGGAGCCCTCTTGGAGTGTGGAGTGTGAATTGACACCCCACCAAGTGGTTTATCTTTATCACCAGGTGGTAAAGACGGAACCCACTTTAAAACAGGTCCTGATGAATGCCACGTACCCCTATGGGACACCAGGCAGAAACATGTTGACCCCATATATCACGGTGATGGGATAATAAATTCCCCAGGTCACCGTACACCGTTTTAATACCATACAGTTGCCCACCTTATTAAAATTGATTTTACGACTGTAATGTTTTTAAATCACACTCACTACTCACGGGCCCCCACTTAGTTTAGAGTGCATCCCTGTCGTCAGGTGTATGCCCGCCCTCTATCAAACCAAGTTTTTTGAGGGCAAGGGCGGCCAATGATGAAGCATGACACCAGGTGGTGTGTGAGGCCAGTCCTTCACTTTTTGTGAGATGTCTACACTCACTATTCAGTTTTAAGCACCTGTAGGTCACTTTTCTAGGAGCAGCCCCACTTGTGTTTAACATCTACTAACTCTTGTCATATTTTCCGACTCTTTGTTGGTACACCATTAATTAGAATAACTACAGGTTTACTTTCCTCTCTCTCTATACCGACAGTTTCAATATTTTTCTTAAAATCTAAAGGTAAATACACAACTCTTCCTTTTAGACTTCTTTGTAAATCTGTTGGAGGCAGCTTACCTGTTTTAGGCTCCATACAAACTATATCCTGAAATGGGTGCACAGATTGAATAAGAATGGACTCATATGTATTTAAATCTACCAGTTCCGGAGGAATAGCTACCAACTATAAGTTGTTATGTACAGCTCTAGCTGGCATTTTGTTCTCTTCTAATTTGTTGTAACAATATTTACAAATACGTTGATCATTACCCAACTCAAAACGACCTTCCAACAGCAAATAAGCACCAAATTGCTCCCACTCATCATTGTTTACCTTATCACTTTTTAAATATAGATCAACATTCCTAGTTTGACTTCTATAGTGAGTACGTCGTCAACAAATACAAACATAGGGGGTCACTACGATGGCGGGCGGATCGCCCCCGCTGGGCCGGCGATCCGCCCGCCATCCACACAGCAAAGACCCCCTGCCGTATTATGATGGCTGGGGGGTCCGCGGCGGACGGAAAGACCGTCCGCCGCTTTTCCAACAAGGTTAATATGGTGGTGGTGTCTGCAAGACATCGCCATCCATATTACAATGCCTGCGGAGATCAGCCTTTCCATGGCGGCCTTGCCGCCATGGAAAGGCATACGGTCTTCGCTGTTGGGGGCCCGTAGCGGGCCCCCAGGATGTTTGGGGGGTGCACATGGGGGGTACCTGTGGTACCCCCCTGCATTTATATGCACAAGGTGACAGGCACCGCGTGGTGCCTGTCACGTTGTGCATGCAAATGCACAACATGCATTCCCAGCATTGTGGCGGGCGGTGCGGTGAGCACCGCCCGCCCAATGCTGGGAATAGGTGTCCCCACCACCACGGTGGCGGTGGCATCCTAATGTCAGGTGTGGGACCACCGCACCCCTTGCGGACGGTCCCGCATTCCGTTACGGTGGCGGGCGTAATGACCTCCATAGTTTGGTTTTTCACATGAAAGTATCTTAAACTTTGTAATTTCTTCTGCAAACTTCTCAGTAGTAATATCTTCCACCTCTTCTTCAACAACTACAGTTATCAAACTCTCACTTTCTCTACACTCCTCTTGTGAAACAAAGAAAAGAATCTGTATATCATCAGAATTTTTTTACATCCGATACTGAACCATGCAAAAGAGCTGTGTTTATTTCACTTAAAGATAATGCAGGACTTTTTACATAGTACAATCTTCTTACTAACTTCCGCATTTCTGAATAATGTACTGCTAATATTCTTAAATGATGAAAAGTACTTTGCCACACTTTTCTAGAAAGACAAGCCAGAGAATGACCCTGCAAGTTAGTATATTTTATCACTTTTCAAGGATCTAGTCCTTGCAACATCTTAATCTTCTGTTTAACACTTTTTTACCATAATCTCGTAAGAAAATTCGTAATATATCAATAGATTCCTGTTGTATACTACAAATACTACTACAATCCCACTTATACACTGGAGCTTGTGTATGTCTCCTTGAACTTCTTCAGCTATTACTTCTTCCACATTTCTAGGAACCATCTTTTCTTTTTCAATTGGACAACCATTTTTTACCTCATAACAAAGACCACTGGTATCAACTGCATGAACTAATGTACTTTGTTGAAAATAGCTTTCTTCATTAAAAAAAGGTTCAGTACTAGAAGTGTGCTTCCATTCACCCAAAATTGTTTTGCAAAAGTTACTTCTATTAACCAGTCTTTTTCTTTTGCTTTTCTCCTTCATAATGTGCATTTTTTATTCTATGTTTTCATTCTCTTCAATACCAATATAAACTATTTTCTTTTCAATTCAAAAGCCTTTTCGACTACACTTTCAATCTGTTGTTTTTTCTTGTAAGATGCTGATCTTCTTTTATATTTTTTACAATCTTTCAATACATTTTGTAGTACTCTACTTTTATACATTCTCTTCCTAATGTCTTTATATGCTTTCATCCTTCTTTCAACATAGATTGTTTTCCCATAACCTGATTTTCCATTCATTTGTCCTTTTTTCGTTTCCTTCGTGGTTGGTTGTACAACTTTTGTTTCTCTTTTCCCCATTTTGAAAATTCATTACATTCTTTAAAAGTCTTTTAACAAATTCTTTAGTTCTCTTACCAGAAGTCTTTTTCTTCAATGTCACATTTTGAACATCATCTAATTTCTGCTTTTCTCTTTCCTTTAAATAGTACTGTTTTTTTCTTTTCTTTCTTTTGATCTTTTCTTGCCATACTCAATCTTTATTACTAATAATGGTGAATATCTGAAAAAAAAAAAAGATTAAATAGTTTCTAAAAATAATTTTATATTATTAAAATAATTATATACAAATATTCTAATCTATAAAAAAAGAAATACTTTTAATTGCACTGCAAAGCTATGTCAGATACTGCACAATTCCTACAATTAGAAGACATCACAACCTCCACAACAAAATCACTGAGAACAACTAAAGGATTTCTCTAGTACTACCCAAATCAAATGTGAAGTGTAGTCTGTCAAGTTTTAAAGCCTGCATGGTCTTGTGATTAAGGTATGTCTCCACTTACACATGTATTCTCATATGTGTCATACATTCGAAGATGCTTTACATATAAAACAGAAGTTAACATCTATTTGTATGTTCCTTTTATATATAGTGCACTAGCAAAAGGTATAGATGCATGCATGCAAGGTTTCAGGAAGATGGTGAGACCTACAGCAGAAACATGTGAAGAGTTGCGCCTTTGTTTTTGGCTATATTCAATACCTAACTCTTGCCTCTTTCTGTACACCTTCTTCCCTCTTTCTGCACCTCTCTTGCCTCTTTCTACACCCCTGTTCCCTTTTTCTGTACTTCTCTTGTCTCTTTCTGCACCCTTCTTGTATGTCTCTGCACCTCTTTTGTCTGTTGTTTAACTCTCTTGCATCTTTGTGTACTTCTCTTCCCTTTTTGCTCCTTTGTTGCTTCTTTCTGCACTTCTCTTGCTTCGTTCTGAACCCTTCTTGCCTCTTTCTGCACCTCTGTTGCTTGTTTGTGCCCTTCTCTTGCTTCTTTCTGTACTTCTCTTGTATCTTTCTGTACCCCTGTTGCCTCTTTCTGCACCCCTCTTGCCTCTTTCTGTACCTCTGTTGCTTCTTTTTGCACTTTTTGTGCCTCTTTGTGCACCGCTCTTGTCTGTTTCTGCACCTCTGTTTGTTCTTTCTGCACTGCTCTTGCTTCTTTCTGACCTCTCTTGCCTGTTTCTGCAACTCTCTTGCTTCTTTCTTCAATTCTCTTACCTCCTTCTGCATCTCTGTTGCTTCTTTATGCACCTCTTTTGCCTGTTTCTGCAACTCTCTTCCCTCTTTCTGCACCCCTCTTTCCTCTTTCTACACCCCTCTTGCCTCTTTCTGCACCTCTGTTCCTTCTTTCTGCACTTCTTTTGTTTCTTTCTAAAGCTCTCTTGCTTCTTTCTGCACCCTCTTGCCTCTTTCCCCACCCCTCTTCCCTCTTTCTTCACCCTTTTTGCCTCTTTCTGCACCTTTGTTCCTTCTTCCTTTACTTCTTTTGTTTTTTTCTGCACATCTCTTGCTTCTTTCTGCACCCCTCATGCCTCTTTCTGCACCCTTCTTCCCTCTTTTTGCACCCCTCTTGCCTCTTTCTGCACCTCTCTTGCTTCTTTCTGCACCCCTCTCGCCACTTTCTCCACCCCTGTTCCCCCTTTTTGCATCTCTGTTGCTTCTTTCTGCACTTCTCTTGCCTCTTTTTCCACCCCTCATCCCTCTTTCTGCACCTCTGTTGCTTCTTTTCTGCACTTCTCTTGCTTCTTTCTGCACCTCTGTCCCCTCTTTCTGCAACCCTTGTGCCTCTTTCTGCACCCCTCTTCCCTCTTTATGCTCCCCTCTTGCCTCTTTCTGCACCTCTGTTCCTTCTTCCTGCACTTCTTTTATTTCTTTCTGCACCTCTCTTGCTTCTTTCTGCACCCCTCTTGCCTCTTTCACCACCCCTCCTCCCCCTTTCTGCATCTCTGTTGCTTCTTTCTGCACTTCTTTTGCCTCTTTCTGCACCTCTGTCCCTTCTTTCTGCAACCCTTGTTCCTCTTTCTGCACCCCTCTTCCCTATTTCTGCTCCCCTCTTGTCTCTTTCTGCACTTCTGTTGCTTCTTTCTATACTTCTTTTGTTTCTTTCTGCACCTTTCTTGCTTCTTTCTGCACCCCTCGTGCCTCTTTCTGCACCCCGCT
The DNA here is from genome assembly GCA_963921515.1 of Calotriton arnoldi. Lineage (NCBI taxonomy): Eukaryota > Metazoa > Chordata > Amphibia > Caudata > Salamandridae > Calotriton > Calotriton arnoldi. The sequence goes on from CAWUFW010016896.1 coordinate 167,882, forward strand.
TCCCTCTTTCTGCACTCCTCTTGCCTCTTTCTGCACCTCTGTTCCTTCTTTCTGCACTTCTTTTGTTTCTTTCTGCACCTCTCTTGCTTCTTTCTGTGCCCCTTTTGTCTCTTTCTGCACTCCTCGTGCCTCTTTCTGGACCTCTGTTCCTCTTTCCTGCACTTCTTTTATTTCTTTCTGCACCTCTCTTGCTTCTTTCTGCACCCCTCTTGCCTCTTTCACCACCCCTCCTCCCCATTTCTGCATCTCTGTTGCTTCTTTCTGCACTTCTTTTGCCTCTTTCTGCACCTCTGTCCCTTCTTTCTGCAACCCTTGTTCCTCTTTCTGCACCCCTCTTGCCTTTCTGCACCTCTGTTCCTTCTTTGTGCACTTCTTTTGTTTCTTTCTGCACCTCTCTTGTTTCTTTCTGTATCCCTCTTGTCTCTTTCTCCACCCCACTTCCCCTTTCTGCATCTCTGTTGCTTCTTTATGCACTTCTCTTGCTTCTTTCTGCTCCTCTCTTGCTTCTTTCTGCACCCCTTTTGCCTCTTTCTGTACCCCTCTTGCCTCTTTCTGCACCTCTGTTCCTTCTTTCTGCACTTTTTTTGTTTCTTTCTGCAGCTCTCTTGCTTTGTTCTCCACCCCCTTGCTTCTTTCTCTACCCCTCTTCCCTCTTTCTTCACCCCTGTTGCCTCTTTCTACACCTCTGTTGCTTCTTTCTGTACTTCTCTTGCCTCTTTCTACACCCCTCTTGCCTCTTTCTGCACCTCTGTTGCTTCTTTCTGCACTTCTCTTGCTTCTTTCTGTACTTCTCTTGCTTCTTTCTGTACTTCTCTTGTCTCTTTCTCCACCCCTCTTACCCCTTTCTGCATCTCTGTTGCTTGTTTCTGCACTTCTCTTGTCTCCTTCTCCACCCCTGTTCCCTCTTTCTGCACCTCTGTTGCTTCTTTCTGCACCTCTCTTGCTTCTTTCTGCACCCCTTGTGCCTCTTCACCACCCCTCTTCCCTCTTTCTGCACCCCTCTTGCCTCTTTCTGCACCTGTTCATTCTTTCTGCACTTCTTTTGTTTCTTTCTGCACCTCTCTTGCTTCTTTCTGCACCCCTCTTCTCTTTTTCTGCACCCCTCTTCCTTCTTTCTGCACCCCTCTTGCCTCGTTCTGCACCTCTGTTCCTTCTTTCTGCACTTCTTCTGTTTCTTTCTGTACCCCTCTTGCTTCTTTCTGCACCCCCTAGCCTGCTTCTGCACCCCTCTTCCCTCTTTCTGCACCCCTCTTGCATCTTTCTGCACCCCTCTTGCCTCTTTATGCACCTCTGCTCTTTCTTTTTGTACTTCTCTTGCTTCTTTCTGCACCTCTCTTGCTTCTTTTTGCACCCCTCTTGCCTCTTTCTGCACCCTTCTTCACTTTTTCTCTACCTTTCTTGTCTCTTTTTACACCCCTGTTCCCTTTTTCTGCACCTCTCTTGCCTGTTTCTACAACTCTCTGGCCTCTTTCTGTAATTCTCTTCCCTCCTTTTGCACCTGTTGCTTCTTTCTGCACATCTCTTGCAAATTTCTGCACCCCTCTTGCCTACTTCTACACCACTATTGGTTCTTTCTGCACCGCTCTTGCTTCTTTATGCAATTTTTTTGCCTCTTTCTGCACCCCTCTTGCCCCTTTCTACACCTCTGTTGCTTCTTTTTCCACTTCTCTTCCCTCTTTGTGCACCCCTCTTCTCTCTTTCTGTACCTCTGTTGCTTTTTTATGCAGTGCTCTTGCTCCTTTCTGGACCTGTCTTGCCTCTTTCTGCAACTCTTGCCTCTTTGTTTAGTTCTCTTACCTCCTTCTGCACCTCTGTTGCTTCTTTCTGAACTCCTCTTGCCTCTTTCTGCACCCCTCTTGTCTGTTTCTGCACATCTGTTGAATCTTTCTGCACTACTCTTCTTTCTTTTTGCACCTCTCTTGCAAATTTTGGCACCCCTCTTGCTTTTTTCGGCACATTTTTTTCTTCCTTCTGCACCTCTGTTGGTTCTTTCTACAGTACTCTTCCTTCTTTATGCACCCCTGTTGCCTCTTTCTGTATCCCTCTTCCCTCTTTCTGTACTTCTCTTGCCTCTTTCTGCACCTCTCTTGCTTCTTTCTGCACTTCTCTCGCCTCTTTCTGCACCCCTCTTGCCTCTTTCTGCACCTCTGTTGCTTGTTTGTGCACTTCTCTTGCCTCTTGATGCACCCCTCTTGCCTCTTTCTGCACTTCTATAGCTTCTTACTGCTTTGTTTTTTGTATGTTCAATACCTAACTAATAGTAAAATGGTAAAACAGCAGTACCAGAAAAGTAATGTTTAAGATATGTTGGGTGAGGAATTAATGATCGTGGTACTTTGTAAGAGTCTCTGGAAAAGTTCCCTTGAAGTGCACTAAATAAATATAAGTGTCTTTTTGAAATATGAAGTGTACTCTCTCAAGTTTTAAGATCTTCATGGTCTTCTGATTGAGATATGTATGAACTTGCACATGTATTGTGATATGTCTTATACATCTCAACATGCTACACATATAAAACACAGGTATACATCTATTTGTATGTTTCATTGATATATGATGTTACTATCAAAAGGCACAGACATATACATGCATTCTTTTAGGAAGATGGTGAGACTTTCAGCACAGACATGTGAAGGATTGCTGCTATATATTTGGCAAGGTCCAACACCCTATGTAGTCATAGAATGATGAAGCAGCAGCACAAAAGAGAGGTTTAAGGCATATTAGCACAACGATTAGTTATAACACTACTTTGTATGAGTCTGTAGAAAGCTACACTTCAAGTATACCACATAATTTTCATTATCTGCTTCAAATGTGAAGAGCAATCTGTCAAGTTTTAAGGTCTGGATGGGGTTGTGACTAAGGTATATCTCTACTTGCACATGTATTCTGATACATATTATGCATCTGAAGATGCTTGACATATAAAACACAAGTATACATCTATTTGTATATTACTTTTATATATGATATTGCTAGCAAAAGGTACAGACATATGTATAAATGGTTTCCGGAATATGGCTAAGATATATGATGGGTGTGTCTCAGTGATTGCATGACTCCATGGGTAGTGCCTGGGTGATTGTATGAGTGAAAGGGTAGTGTCTGTATAACTGGAGAAGAGATTGGATACTGATTGACTGGTTACATGAGTGCAAAGGTACAGCTTGTGTGCATGGATAAGTGCATGAATAGTCCCTGAATGCATAGATGAGTGTATGAGTAGTGTCTACGTGATTGGATGAGTGCAACAGTAGTGCCTGGGTGATTGTATGGGTGCAAGGATAGTGGCAGAGTAATTGGAGGAGAGGATGGGTCCTGACTGGCTGATTGCATGAGTGAAAAGGTTCTGCCTGGGTGATTTGATGAGTGCATCAGTAAATGGAATGTGTGCAGAAGTACTAACTGAGTGCATGGATAACTACATGGATAGTACCTGAGTGATTAAATGAGTGCAGGGGTAGTGCCTGGGAAATTGGAGGACTGCATGAGTACTGCCTCAGTGATTAAAGAAGTGCATAGCTAATGCCTGGGTGATTGCATGAGTGCAGGTGTAATGCCTGTGTGATTGGAGGAGTGCATGGATGGTGCCTTGGTGCATGGAGGGGTGTATGGGTAGTGCCTGAATGATTCAAAGAGTGCATGGGTAGTACCTGGGTGATTGCTTGAGTGTAAGGGTAGTGCCTGGATGATTGGAGAAGTGCATGGGTAGTGCTTGAGAGATTGCATAAGTGCAGGGGTAGTGGCTGAGTGCATGTATGAGTGCATGGGTAGTGCCTGAGTGATTACATCAGTGCATCAGTACTGCCTGGGTGATTGGAGGAGTGCAGGGGTAGTGCCTGGGCGATTTGAGGAGTGCATAGGTAGTGCCTGGGTGATTTTATAAGTGCATGGGTACTGCCTGAGTGATTGAAGAAGTGCATGGGTAATGCCTAGGTGATTGCATGAATACAGGGGTAATGTCTGGGTAATTGAAGGAGTGCATGAGTAATGTCTGGGTGATTGCATGAGTGCAGGACTAATGTCTGGGTGGTTGCATGAGTATAGTGGTAGTGCCTGGGTGATTGGAGGAGTGCATACGTAGTGCATGTGTGATTGTAGGAGTGCAAGGATAGTGGCTGATTAATTGGAAGAGAGGATGGATAGTGACTGGCTGATTGCATGAGTGCATAGGTAGTGCCTGGGTGATTTTATAAGTGCATGGGTAAATGGAATGAGTGCGTGAGTAGTGACTGAGTGCATGGATGAGTGCATGGATAGTACCTGAGTGATTGCATGAGTGCATGGGTAGTGCCGGGGTGATTGGAGGAGTGCATGGGTAGTGCCTGGGTTATTGCATGAGTGCATACGTAGAGCCTGGGCGATTGCATCAGTGCAGGAGTAGTACCTAGGTGATTGAAGGAGTGCTTGGGTAATGCCTGGGTGATTGCATGAGTGCAGGGATAATGTGTGAGTGTTTGGAGGAGTGCATGAGTAATGTCAGGGTGATTGCATGAGTGCAGGGGTAATGCCTGGGTGATTGCATGAGTGCAGGGGTAGTGCCTGGGTGATTGCATCAGTACAAGGGTAGTGCCTGGGTGATTGGACGAGTGCAAGGGTAGTGCCGGGTTGATTATATAAGTGCATGGGTAGGGGCTGGGTGATTGAAGGGGTGCATGGGTAATGCCTGGGTGATGGCATGAGTGCAGGGATAGTGTGTGGGTGATTGAAGGAGTGCAGGAGTAATACTTGGTGATTACATGGGTGCAGGCGTAATGTTTGGGTGATTGGAGGAGTGCATGGATACTGCCTAGGTGATTGGAGGAGTGCAAGGGTAGTGCCTCAGTGATTGGAGGAGTGCATAGCTAATGCATGGGTGATTGCATGACTACAGGGGTAATGTCTGGGTGATTGGAGGAGTGCATGGATAGTGCTCGGGTGACTGGAGGAGTGCAAGGGTACTCCCTGGGTTATTGCATGACTGCATAGGTAGTGCCAGGGTGATTGCATGAGTACAAGGGTAGTGCCTGGGTGATTGGAGGAGTGCAAGGGTAGTACCTGGTTGATTATATAAGTGCAGGGATAGTGCCTGGGTGATTAGAGGAGTGCAGAGGTAGTGCCTGGGTGATTTTATAAGTGCATGGGTACTACCTGAGTGATTGGAGGAGTGCATGGATCTTGCCTGGGTGATTGCATGAGTGCAAGGCTAGTGCCTGGGTTATTGCATGAGTGCATAGGTAGAGCCTTTGTGATTGCATGAGTGCGGGGTGCTGCCTGGGTAATTGCATGAGTGCATAGGTAGTTCCAGGGTGATTTTATAAGTGTATGGGTATTGACTGGGTTATTGGAGGAATGCATAGGTAACGCCTGGGGGATTGCATGAGGGCAGGAATAGTGCCTGGGTGATTAGAGGAGTGCATGGGTAGTACCTGGGTGATTTTATAAGTGCATGGGTACTGCCTGAGTGATTGAGGGAGTGCATGGGTAATGCCTAGGTGCATAGAGGAATGCATCAGTAGTGCCTGGGTTATTGTATGAGTGCATAGCTAGTGCCTGGGTGATTGCATGAGTGCAAGGGTAGTGCCTTGGTTATTGCATGAGTGCATAGGTAGTATCTGGGTGATTGCATGAGTGCAGCAGTACTGCCTGGGTGATTGCTTGAGTGCATAGTTAGTGCCTGAGTGATTTTATAAGTGTATTAGTACTGGCTGGGTAATTGCATGAGTACAGTAATAGTGCCTGGGTGATTGGAGGAGTGCAAGGGTAGTGCCTGAGTGATTATATAAGTGTATGCAAACTGCAATGTCCCGGGGTGGGCACCCCTGGGACATTGCCGGAGTTGGCCCTGGGGCGTGGGGGTCGCCAGGGCTATAGAGGGCTCCAGGAGGAGGGCCGGGTGGTCCCCCTCCCAATGTAAAACATAGCCCTGAGGAGGTGGTGGTCCCCGGGGCTTAGAGGGGCCCGCAAGGCCCCCCTCATAATAAAGAAAGCCCCGGGGAGGTGGTGGTCCCCGGGGCCCCGCCCATAATTAATCAGAGCCCCGGAGGCCCCGGGGAGGTGGAGGTCCCCGGGGCTTGTGAGGGCCCGCGAGGCCCCCATTAAAGAACAAAAGCCCCAGGGAGGTGGCAGTCCCCGGGGCTGTGGGAGCCTCCGCATAAATATTAACAAATACCCCCGGGACCTGACCCACCCGGGGGCTCATTAAAACACAGCATGGGAGACCGCACTTCGGGGGACCCCCTGACCGGCCCTAGGAGGTAAGGCTGTTTCTACCCTGCCCCTTTCCTTCATTTATAACCTTTTTTTACCTTTTTGATGTGACTCGGTTCAACCGAGTCACAAAATGGCTGCCAACACATTCTGGTTTGGAGTGTTGGCAGCCAATCAGAATGAAGCTCGTGCTCGGGAGGGTGCGCGAATCCTCCTCAGCCCTCAGATATCAATATTTTTATTTTTGAAGTTCTCAGGAACTACTGAACCGATTTGCACCATTTTAAAAAAAGCACGCTTTCTGGACCAAAACCTACCTTTTTGCCAAATTTGGTGTAATTCCGTTCAGCAGTTCGGGCTGTAGCTTTGCCTAAAGTTCCTATGGAAATTAACAAGGAGAAAACGCGTTTTGGGACCCCCTTTTTCTCGGCCCCGCTTGACGAATCACCCCGAAACTTTCAAGACAGGAGCTGACCTGAGTGAACCATTAATTCGTCAAACGGCACCAAAGATATTGGCAAAAGAAAAAACGCTTTTGAATAGAAACGAGGTCCTAACCGCCAGTAGGTTATATATATATATATATATATATAAATATCTATATCCGGTTGCTCATTTGCATGGTTTGAATGGGCAGGGAGATATTTGTTTCCTAATAAGCTGACATTTCTGCTTTTTATGGCAAGTTTCATTTAAGCATAAATAATGACTTACTACTATGCTTGCTCTTATTTATTAATGTAGTTTTTCCTTTGTATATCGAGCGCTAGTGTGAAATAACTCCAGGCGAGACTGTGAATATCTTCTCCAAGGTGGCTAATCCTAGCAAGTATTGGACTAGCCAGTATGTGAATTAGTCACTTCATGACATAAGAAACTCATCACTGAGAAACCAAAGAATAAACATGGGTTATACAATTACATGTATCACATGCAAAGCAATGAGTATGGTATGCTCAGGAATATCTTGTACAAACATTGGCATATCATAGAATCTGATTTTAATTGGAATGACTTTATAAGAAACAAAACCAGAAATGTGACAGTTACTGAATAGAAAAGTTATGTTGCCCCAGAGTGTTTAAAAACAAGACCCACAGGCAGACATGGCTTTCAAAGATACCAATTTGGTTTATTACTTTGGAAAAAGTAATATATACATGTGAGTACACATGGAGCGTTTTGCGCATCGCAAATGTGTAATCGCATTTCTTGTGTTTGCAGGCTCCATTTCACAATTGAGGCAGGTGTACATTAGGAGAGCTATTCTTTTACTACAAGTGGTGCACCGCTCTTCTAAACCCGACCCACCATGTATATATATATATATATATATATATATATATATATTCACTGAAAAAACCATAGGTTTTAGGGACAGTTATAGTTAGTTGGACATTTCACTCGTACAAAACCATAGAAATTCCCCGTTATAGTTAGTTCAGCTAACTATAACTCGCGCCCCGCAATGCACTGCTGATGACGTCACATATTACATCACTCATGACATGGTCAGTGACATCACTGATGACATCACTGATGACATCTCAAATGACATCACTGATGACATCACTGATGACATCATCCAGTGACTGTGTGTTTCTGTAAAGTTTAAATATGTTTAATATATATAGGGAAAGGCGTATTGAAGAATGAGTGGGTGTATAAGTGTCTGAATGGATGATTTAGTACGTGAGTGACTGACTCTACAAGTGAGTGAATAAATGTATCTTACTGAATGCATGGGTTAGTGACTAAACTGTGTGAATGTCTGTATCCGTCTGTCTGTTGGTTTGTAAGCGGCTGCATGGCTTTCTGAATAGCTACATGAGTGTCTACATGGGTTATTGATTGATTGTCTGAGTATCTGTATGGGTGCCTGAGTGTTTGTGTGGGTGGGGTGTGTGTGACTCTGTGCATAGATGTGTGAGTTGGTGATTCACTGGGTGCATGGTTTCAAGAGTGCATCTGTGATGGACTGTATGGGTGGGTGAGTGTGTGTATGGGTGTGTTAGTGATTGAATGTATATCTCAGTGGTACATGTGTGAGTAACTACATATGTGAAAGGCAGTATATATGTGTGTTGGAGTATATAAATGGCTATAAGTGAGAGTGTGTGATTGTGAGAGTGGCTGTATGGATGAGTGTGTACTTGTATCAGTGATTGTATAAGAGCGTAAGAATGTGCTAGTATTTGTATGAGTAAGTGAGCTGGTGTGTGTATAACTGTATAGGTGAGTAAATGGGTGTGTGATTAAGTTTTTTGCATGACTGACTAGGTGTGTGAGTACCTCTATGGATGAGTGGCGGTGTGTGAGTGTTTATATAGGTGTATGAGTGCATATGATAGTCCTGTACTGAGTGACTAAGTATGAGTGACTGTACGGGTGAGTGAGTGGATGTGTGTGTAGACCTAAGAATCAGTGAGTGGGTATGTAGTTTTTGGTGTTGGAGTGTCTATGGTTTTGAGAATGGCAGTCTGTAATTTAGAGTGGGTGTATCAAAAGTTATATTAGGGTGTGAGAAGATGCATGAAATTATCACATGGATGATTTCATCAGTGATGTCATTTGAGATGTCATCAGTGATGTCATCAGTGATGTCACTGACCATGTCATGAGTGATGTAATATGTGACGTCATCAGCAGTGCATTGCGGGGCGCGAGTTATAGTTAGCTGAACTAACTATAACGGGGAATTTCTATGGTTTTGTACGAGTGAAATGTCCAACTAACTATAACTGTCCTTAAAACCTATGGTTTTTTCAGTGAATTTCAAAGGTTTTTAAATGCTAATTTCTAACTATAACGTGTCTGAAACCTATGGTTTTTTCAGTGAATTTCAAAGGTTTTTTAAATGCTAATTTCTAACTATAACGTGCCTGAAACCTATGATTTTTTAAGTGAATTTCAAAGTTTTTTTAAATGCTAGTTTCTAACTATGCCTACAGAGGTAGGACATGTGAAGAAAGAAGAAAAAACGCACAGGAAGAAGCAAAAGATGTGCAGAAAGAACCAACAGAGGAGCAGAAAGAGGCCTTGTTGCAAAATCATCCTGTGCCCACAACTTTTTCAGACGGGTACTGGTGGTAACTGACTCTGACTAACCAGAGCCAGTGCTATGCTAAAAGACACTTAGAATACAGTGAAAACACCTACACACACAGTAGGGAACACTATGCGTTGGGGTACCCCTGTGATTAGCATGACCTCCTCTGCAAGTCCCTAGTACATAATAGGGCAGGGGGATTAAAACTACCTCTTAAAACGCGCTACAGGGCGCGTTTGCACAGTGGTGAAGGGAGGGGGGGCCTGAGGTGACATGTGTGCAAACTCATCCCGTGGCGCGTTTTAAGTTGCGGGATTAAGTCCCCTTGAATTCTGAGGGTCCCTGGGGCCCAACTAGCCCCCAGGTACCTACAGTTAGGACCACAGAGCTGAGTTGCAGAGAGGCGTTCCGAGGCCACGCACCTTTTTCACCTCTCTGCAACGCAACTCTGTTGTGCTTACTGAAGGTACCTGGTGGGCTAGTTGGCCCCCAGGGTCCCTCAGGATTCAAAGGGAATTAATTCCCCAACTTAAAACGCACCACAGGGCGTGTTTGCGCACATGTCACCTGAGGCCCCGCCCCTCCCTTCACCACTGTGCAAACGCGCCCCGTGGTGCGTTTTAAGTTGGGGATTAGGTCACCTTGAATCCTGAGGTCCCTGGGGCCCAACTAGCCCACTAGGTACTTCCAGTAAGCACCACTGGCCTGCATTGCAACGCCTGTAACAAATTGTGCAGTTGTGTTTAGGTAGTGAAGAGGGTCGTACTGGGGGTAGTGTTTTAGGGTTTAGGGTAGTGCAGTGGTGTTTGTGTAGTGTAGGGGGTCATGCTGGGGGTAGATTTAGGGTTTAGGGTAGTGCAGTGGTGTTTGCGTAGTGTAGGGGGTCGTGCTGGGGGTAGTGTTTTAGGGTTTAGGGTAGTGCAGTGGTGTTTGGGTCGTGTAGGGGTCGTGCTGGGGGTAGTGTTTTAGGGTTTAGGGTAGTGCAGTGGTGTTTGGGTAGTGTAGGGGGTCGTGCTGGGGGTAGTGATTTAGGGTAGTGCAGTGGTGTTTGGGTAGTGTAGGGGTACTGCTGGGGGTAGTGTTTTAGGGTTTAGGTTAGTGCAGTGGTGTTTGGGTAGTGTAGGGGTACTGCTGGGGGTAGTGTTTTAGGGTTTAGGGTAGTGCAGTGGTGTTTGTGTAGTGTAGGGGGTAGTGTTTTAGAGTTTAGGGTAGTGCAGTGGTCTTTGGGTAGTGTAGGGAGTCATGCGGGGTAGTGTTTTAGGGTTTAGGGTAGTGTAGGGGGTCATGCGGGGAGTAGTGTTTTAGGGATTAGGGTAGTGCATTGGTGTTTGGGTAGTGTAGGGGGTCATGCGGGGGTAGTGTTTTAGGGTTTAGGGCAGTGCAGTGGTGTTTGGGTAGTGTAGGGGGTCGTGCTGGGGGAGTGTTTTAGGGTTTAGGGCAGTGCAGTGGTGTTCGGGTAGTGTAGGGGGTCGTGCTGGGGGAGTGTTTTAGGGTTTAGGGCAGTGCAGTGGTGTTCGGGTAGTGTAGGGGGTCGTGCTGGGGGAGTGTTTGAGGGTTTAGGGCAGTGCAGTCGTGTTCGGGTAGTGTAGGGGGTTGTGCTGGGGGTAGTAATTTAGGGTTTAGGGTAGTGCAGTGGTGTTCGGGTAGTGTAGGGGGTCATGCTGGGGGTAGTGTTCTAGGGTTTTGGGCAGTGCAGTGGTGTTTGGGCAGTGTAGGGGGTAATGCTGGGGGTGGTGTTTTAGGGTTTAGGGCAGTGCAGTGGTGTTCGGGCAGTGTAGGGGGTCGTGCTGGGGGTGGTGTTTCAGGGTTTAGGGCAGTGCAGTGGTGTTCGGGCAGTGTAGGGGGTGGTGTTTCAGGGTTTAGGGCAGTGCAGTGCTGTTCGGGCAGTGTAGGGGGTCATGCAGGGGGTGGTGTTTCAGGGTTTAGGGCAGTGGTGTTCGGGCAGTGTAGGGGGTCGTACTGGGGGTGGTGTTTCAGGGTTTGGGGCAGTGCAGTGGTGTTCGAGCAGTAAAGGGGGTCGTGCTGGGGGTGGTGTTTCAGGGTTTAGGGCAGTGCAGTGGTGTTCGGGCAGTGTAGGGGGCGGTGCAGGGGTGGTGTTTCAGGGTTTAGGGCAGTGCAGTGGTGTTCGGGCAGTGTAGGGGGTGCTGCAGGGGGTGGTGTTTCAGGGTTTAGGGCAGTGCAGTGGTGTTCGGGCAGTGTAGGGGGTCATGCAGGGGGTGGTGTTTCAGGGTTTAGGGCAGTGCAGTGGTGTTCGGGCAGTGTAGGGGGTCGTGCTGGGGCTGGTGTTTCAGGGTTTAGGGCAGTACAGTGGTGTTCGGGCAGTGTAGGGGGTCGTGCTGGGGCTGGTGTTTCAGGGTTTAGGGCAGTGCAGTGGTGTTCGGGCAGTGTAGGGGGTCGTGCTGGGGCTGGTGTTTCAGGGTTTAGGGCAGTGCAGTGGTGTTCAGGCAGTGTAGGTGGTCGTGCTGGGGCTGGTGTTTCAGGGTTTAGGGCAGTGCAGTGGTGTTCGGGCAGTGTAGGGGGTCATGCTGGGGCTGGTGTTTCAGGGTTTAGGGCAGTGCAGTGGTGTTCGGGCAGTGTAGGGGGTCTTGCTGGGGCTGGTGTTTCAGAGTCTAGGGCAGTGCAGTGGTGTTCGGGCAGTGTAGGGGTCTTGCTGGGGCTGGTGTTTCAGGGTTTAGGGCAGTGCAGTGGTGTTCGGGCAGTGTAGGGGGTCGTGCTGGGGTGGTGTTTCAGGGTTTAGGGCAGTGCAGTGGTGTTTGGGCAGTGTAGGGGGTCATGCTGGGGCTAGTGTTTCAGGATTTAGGGCAGAGCAATGGTGTTCAGGCAGTGTAGGGGTTTTGCTGGAGGTGGTGTTTCAGGGTTTAGGGCAGTGCAGTGGTATTCGTGCAGTGTAGGGGGTGGTGTTTCAGGGTTTAGGGCAGTGGTGTTCAGGCAGTGTAGGGGGTCTTGCTGGGGTTGATGTTTCAGGGTTTAGGGCAGTGCAGTGGTGTTCGGGCAGTGTAGGGGGTCATGCTGGGGGTGGTGTTTCAGGGTTTAGGGCAGTGCAGTGGTGTTCCGGCAGTGTAGGAGGTGCGTGCAGGGGTGGTGTTTCAGGGTTTAGGGCACTGCAGTGGTGTTCGGGCAGTGTAGGGGGTCGTGCTGGGGGTGGTGTTTCAGGCTTTAGGGCAGTGCAGTGGTGTTCGGGCAGTGTAGGGTGTCGTGCTGAGGGGTGATGTTTCAGGATTTAGGGCAGTGCAGTGGTGTTCGGGCAGTGTAGGGGGTCATGCAGGGGGTGGTGTTTCATTGTTTAGGGCAGTGCAGTGGTGTTTGGGCAGTGAAGGGGGTCGTGCAGGGGGTGGTGTTTCAGGGTTTAGGGCAGTGCAGTGGTGTTCGGCCAGTGTAGGTGGTCTTGCTGGGGGTGGTGTTTCAGGCTTTAGTGCAGTGGTGTTCGGGCAGTGTAGGGGGTCTTGCTGGGGGTGGTGTTTCAGGGTTTAGGGCAGTGCAGTGGTGTTCGGGCAGTGTAGGGGGTCGTGCTGGGGGTGGTGTTTCAGGGTTTAAAGCAGCGCAGTGGTGTTCGGGCAGTGTAGGGGTCGTGCTGGGGCTGGTGTTTCATGGTTTAGGGCAGTGCAGTGGTGTTCGGGCAGTGTAGGGGGTCGTGCTGGGGGTGGTGTTTCAGGGTTTAGGGCAGTGCAGTGGTGTTCGGGCAGTGTAGGGGGTCATGCTGGGGGTGGTGTTTCAGGGTTTAGGGCAGTGCAGTGGTTTACGGGCAGTGTAGGGGGTCTTGCTGGGGGTGGTGTTTCAGGGATTAGGGCAGTGGTGTTCGGGCAGTGTAGGGGGTCTTGCTGGGGTAGTGTTTCGGGGTTTAGGGCAGTGCAGTGGTGTTCGTGCAGTGTAGGGGGTCGTGCTGGGGGTGGTGTTTCAGGGTTTAGGGCAGTGCAGTAGTGTTCGGGCAGTGTAGGAAATCGTGCAGGGGGTGGTGTTTCAGGGTTTAGGGCAGTGCAGTGGTGTTCGGGCAGTGTAGGGGGTCGTGCTGGGGGTGGTGTTTCAGGGTTTAGGGCAGTGCAGTGGTGTTTGGGCAGTGTAGGGGGTCGTGCAGGGGTGGTGTTTCAGGGTTTAGGGCAGTGCAGTGGTGTTAGGGCTGTGTAGGGGTCGTGTTGGGGCTGGTGTTTCAGGGTTTAGGGCAGTGCAGTGGTGTTCGGGCAGTGTAGGGGGTCTTGCTGGGGGTGGTGTTTCAGGGTTTAGGGCAGTGGTGTTCGGGCAGTGTAGGGGTCTTGCTGGGGGTGGTGTTTCAGGGTTTAGGGCAGTGCAGTGGTGTTCGGGCAGTGTAGGGGGTCTTGTTGGGGGTAGTGTTTCAGGGTTTAGGGCAGTGCAGTGGTGTTCGTGCAGTGTAGGGGGTCGTGCTGGGGATGGTGTTTCAGGGTTTAGGGCAGTGCAGTAGTGTTCGGGCAGTGTAGGGGGTCGTGCAGGGGTGGTGTTTCAGGGTTTAGGGCAGTGCAGTGGTGTTCGGGCAGTGTAGGGGGTTGTGCTGGGGGTGGTGTTTCAGGGTTTTGGGCAGTGCAGTGGTGTTCGGGCAGTGTAGGGGGTCGTGCTGGGGGTGGTGTTTCAGGGTTTAGGGCAGTGGTGTTCGGGCAGTGTAGGGGGTCTTGCTGGGGGTGATGTTTCAGGGTTTAGGGCAGTGCAGTGGTGTTCGGGCAGTGTAGGGGTCCTGCGGCGGGTGGTGTTTCAGGGTTTAGGGCAGTGCAGTGGTGTTCGGGCAGTGTAGGGGGTCGTGCTAGGGTATGTGTTTTAGGGTTTAGTGCAGTGCAGTGGTGTTCGGGCACTGTAGGGGGTCGTGCAGGGGCTGGTGTTTCAGGGTTTAGGGCAGTGCAGTGGTGTTCGGGCAGTGTAGGGGTCGTGCTGGGGGTAGTGTTTTAGGGTTTAGGGTAGTGCAGTGGTGCTTGTGTAGTGTAGGGGGTCGTGCTGGGGGTAGTGTTTTAGGGTTTAGGGTAGTGCAGTGGTGTTTGTGTAGTGTAGGGGGCCATGTTTTAGGGTAGTGCAGTGGTGTTTGGGTAGTGTAGGGGGTCGTGCTGGGGGTAGTGTTTTAGGATTTAGGTTAGTGCAGTGGTGTTTGTGTAGTGTAGGGGGTCGTGTTGGGGGTAGTGTTTTTAGGGTTTAGGGTAGTGCAGTGGTGCTTGTGTAGTGTAGGGGGTCGTGCTGGGGGTAGTGTTTTAGGGTTTAGGGTAGTGCAGTGGTGTTTGTGTAGTGTAGGGGGTCATGTTTTAGGGTAGTGCAGTGGTGTTTGCGTAGTGTAGGGGGTCGTGCTGGGGGTAGTGTTTTAGGATTTAGGTTAGTGCAGTGGTGTTGGGGTAGTGTTTTAGGGTTTAGGGTAGTGCAGTGGTGTTTGTGTAGTGTAGGGGGTCATGCTGGGGGTAGTGTTTTAGGGTTTAGGATAGTGCAGTGGTGCTTGTGTGATTGTAAGGGGTCGTGCTGGGGTAGTGTTTTAGGGTTTAGGGTAGTGCAGTGGTGTTTTTGTAGTGTAGGGGGTCATGTTTTAAGATGCAACGCTCCAATACCTGACCAGTCTGCACTACATAAAACTGCAAAAAAAGAACAAAAAAGTGTTTTGCACACTTTTGTCATTGGGCTATATGTGGGCTACATCTGGGTAATATTTGTGCTACATTTGGGCTCTTTTTTCACTGGTGGCCATCTTGGAAGACTTCTTTGTTATGAAGTTTCCTAATTTCCTCATTTACTGCAGTCTCCTCAGTAGGAAATGCTTTCAGTTTTTTACTTTGATTCCATCAAGAAGGCATTCAGATGTGTCACACATTTGCCATAAATTCAGAATGTTATTACTCTAGTTGTTCATTAGATCACTGTAGTAAAGCTACTGCTCACCAAGGAGTTAACTGGAAGTCTACTGCTGGTATTGAAAGTGATTGTTTCAGTCTGCATGTCAGAATTTTCTAATGAAATAGAAGAGGATTTGAGATCTCACTTAAAACATGCACTAAATTTTCTTTTGCAGCACTAACCATAATTTCTATGGCAAAATGAACCCCCTCATTTTGTTCCTTTTTAAATTAAATGTTTTAAGTGTTACCAGTTTATTCCAATCAAGATGGCTTCAGGTGTGCCATACTTTTGTCATAAGTAAGGCTGTTAGCACTCTAGTTGTTCTTTAGAACACTCTGGGAAGCTGCAGTAGAACACAAAGGCATCAACTGACAGGCTGCTCCTGTTGAAATATAACAGGAAGATATTTGAGATCTCACTTAAAACATGTCCTAATTTTTTCTTTCTACAGCACTAACCATAATTTCTATGGCAAAATGAACCCCCTCATTTTGTTCCTTTTTAAATTAAATGTTTTAAGTGTTACCAGTTTATTCCAATCAAGATGGCTTCAGGTGTGCCATACTTTTGTCATAAGTAAGACTGTTAGCGCTCTAGTTGTTCTTTAGAACACTCTGGGAAGCTGCAGTAGAACACAAAGGCATCAACTGACAGGCTGCTCCTGTTGAAATATAACAGGAAGATATTTGAGATCACACTTGAAACATGTCCTAATTTTTCTTTCCAGAGCACTAACCATAATTTCTATGACAAGATGAACCCCATCATTTTGTTCCTTTTTAAATTAAATGTTTTAAGTGTTACCAGTTTATTCCAATCAAGATGGCTTCAGGTGTGCCATACTTTTGTCATAAGTAAGGCTGTTAGCACTCTAGTTGTTCTTTAGAACACTCTGGGAAGCTGCAGTAGAACACAAAGGAATCAACTGACAGTCTCTGCCCTTGTTGGATGTACACGTTTTACTGAGAATGTCAGACTTCATTCTCACATGACTGAGAAAGATAATGTGAATTTACAGAAAATATGCTCTCATTTTAGCTTCTGGGGCACCTTCCAAAACTGTATGGGACAAGCATGTGAAAATAGTTTTCTCTCAAACATGATTCATGATATCCCAGCAGAAGGTTTTTCACAGGGTAAAATCACCTTAGAACACACCACAATTCCTGAAATTAGTATGGTACCATCAACAAATGAATTCTAATGTAACTAAAGTCTGTTATCACCCTTTATAGTTCTCCTTTTGGTAACCCTCAAAATCTTCGATTCACTACAATGCATTTCAATGGGGTACTATCATTTATATTGGTCCCAAGATGGCTGCCAGCAATTCCAGGATGAAGTGCTGACAGCCAATCAGATCTCACGATGACATGTGTGGTTAGGCTCCGCCCAGATATATATGTGTTTTTACTTTTGATTTTCTCAGCAACTACTGAACGGATTTACACCATTTAACAAAAGGGTTCTTTTGAACCAAGAACTACCTCTTTGCCAAATTTGGTGTAATTCCGTTCAGCAGTTCGGGCTGTAGCCTTGCATAAAGTTTCCTATGGGAAATTGATTTTTTGACTCTTATTTTTTTAATTTCTCCGCAACTACTGAACGGATTTACACCATTTAACAAAAAGGGTTCTTTCTGAACCAAGAACTACCTCTTTGCCAAATTTGGTGTAATTCCGTTCAGCAGTTCAGGCTGTAACCGTGTCTAAAGTTTCCTATGGGAAAATGAATGGGGAAAACACGTTTTGGGACCCTCCTTTTTTCTCGGCCCCCGCTTGACGAATCACCCTGAGACTTTCAGGGTAGGAGCGGACCGGAGCGGGCCATAAAGTTTGAATATTTCGCGAAGATTCGTCAACCGAAGCAAGAGTTATTTCCAAATAGAATGTCGCGGATTTCCTATGGAAAATAGGTCCTAACTATAACTATCTACTGGCGACCGCCAGTAGATATATATATATATATATATATATATATATATATATATATATATATATATATATATATATATATATATATATATATCAAGAGTCCTTGTTAGCTACCAATCTCCTCCTGGAGAAAAAAACGAGCGTAGGTCCAGCTTGCGTGCAAAATTCGTTTTTTATTATCTCACATCGAGTCCGCCATGACGCGTTTCAGCCGATGACCGGTCTTGATCACATGACATCACTAAGACTGTGCTTCACCAATTTAAAGTGCAAGTGCTCGCAATCAAAGTAATAGGCATAGACAACATACTTATACATGGTTCCAATTAACTGCTTCAATGCATTGTGATATGAAATAAAACCATACATACAACGTAATAACAATAATAAAATAATTTTTACCATGGCCAGTATGTTTATAAAAATATATATGAACCTGGTATAGTGCTATAATGGTAGTTTAATGCCAAGATGATCCAATGCGGTTCTCATATCCCTATGCCTTAGATTGACTGCATCTTATTGTGCCCTCCCCTATAATTAAATTCACCTCCCATTTTGCACTAGTTTTCCATATTTTTGCCCCTGAGTTAAATTGTTTTTCCCCGTTCATTTGGTTCAGCCCCTAAGGGTTGTACAGAGTATAAATACTGATGTCATCAATGATCCTACCAGGGCATGTTCATTGGAAAGACTGTACTCATCCATGTGCAAATTTAGCAAATACTGACAAAGTGACAAAGTGCTAAATAAATAATTCCCTAAAATGTGCAAAATAATGCCAAAGTGCAATATGCTCGGTGCTACTTGTTGCCGGCAGCATTATATATAGAACTAAATGTTACCAAATGCTCAGCCGGTAATAAGAACTTCAAGTGCAAATAACAAGTGACTGAAAGATTCTACATGCTAGCAGCGGTAACCTTATTGACATAATATACTAATGCCGCCCAATCAAGCATGATTTAAGGTGCAAAAAATGTGGGTCAAATTTCCAGATCAATTCATAGACATATCATAGATATTACCTTTGCAGTTGATTCCCTTTTATGTACATAAATATATAAATATAAAAATATCTATATAAATACGATATATAAAACAACTGTCTAAAATGAATAAATATGTGCATGAATAAAATCCCACATAAAATTTACATATATAAGTACATACTGAAAAGTCACACAAAGTTATACATTTTAGGTGTATAAGAGGGCGGTTCATAAAGTCAGACAGATTTTTAGCTTTTCTGAAACCATAAATATCACTGTTAATAAATTAGTGTGGTGCCTTGATTGATTAATGTATACATTAACTCTCTGTATCATAAGTAGATGTGCAAGTCCTCGCTTGTATTGAGGCCCCCTGGTTGTTTTGAATCAAATTCTAGAATATAACTAGTCTCTAGGCGCCTTAGTTTTGCTTCCCGGTTACCACCTCTTCTCTGAGGTGGTATTGCATCTATAGCATAGTATTTAAGATGCTTGAGGTCACTATTGTGCCATTCCTTAAAATGCCTTGCCACCGGGTAGCTTATATCATTGTTGACAATGGCCCTTATATGCTGGAGTATTCTCTTGTGCACGGCTAACTTCATACTGCCAATGTATTTGAGATTACAACTGCATTCAAGGATATATATAACATACTCAGATTTACAGGTAAGGTGTTGTTTAATGACCTGTATTCTGGTATTGAATGCAGTTTGGTACGAAGTTTTGTTAATGCCGTGTTGACAGGCTTTACAGGTAGAACATTTAAAAAAGCCCTTCCTAGCTGTAAGCCACATCCCCCTGTCCTGATCCTCTGGGCTACTTTTTACCAACGCATTCCACATGCTCGCAGTTTTTCTGTATGTGATGGATGGTTGAGTTGGTAAAAAATTTCCTATTATGAGGTCGTCCAGTACAATAGGCCAATTGCGTCTTACTATGGCTCTCAATTGTTTTTCCTGCCTAGAGTAAGATAAAATTAATCTAGTAGGTTCTTGGGCTTCATTAGGTGATCCGCTTGTCTCTCCCCTTGATTTAACAGTATATTGTAACAGGTCATCCCTTGCTCGCACTTTAGACCTTGCAATGGCTGCATCCACTGTCTCAGTTCTATATCCTCTGGCTAGAAAGCGAGCTCTACTTTCTGATTGCTTAACTACAGTGTCTTGCTTATCACTACATATGCGTCTAATGCGTAACATTTCCCCGTATGGGATGCTATTAATAAGATGGGGAGGATGTGCACTAGACGCATGCAGCACCGTGTTGCCAGCTGTTGATTTGCGGTACAGGGATGTAGACAAGCGGTTATTAATGATTTCTACTTGCACATCAAGAAACGTAACTTGATCTTTGCTGATAACTGATGTAAATTTCAAGTTAATGTCATTGATATCGATCTGAGCAATAAAGTCTATAGCACTTTGCTCATTGCCGCACCACACAATAAACAGATCGTCTATGAACCTAAGCCAGGAAATTACATTGGAATTGTAGGTATGCTCAAATTGCTTTCTGAGGACCAGCTCCTCCCACCAGCCCATAAATAAACAGGCATAGCTGGGGGAGAAGCTGGCCCCCATTGCCACCCCTTGAACTTGCTGGTACATTTGATTCTTAAATAAGAACAAGTTATTTTCCAAGCAAAAGAGCAGCTTACTGAGTAACATTTTGTTGTGTTGAGCATACTTAAGGGGTCTGTTAGCCAGAAAATATTCCACAGCCCTGATGCCATCCTGGTTTCTAATGCATGTATATAATGAAGATACGTCCAGGGCTATTAAGAGATATTCTGGCTTCCATTGTATGTCTTTAACTTCTCCGAGGAAATCGCATGTGTCCTGCACATAGGACTTTAAATTCTTAACATGGTCTTGCAAAAAATAGTCAATATATTTTTACATGTATTCCAAGGGTCCATCACATGCTGCAATAATGGGTCGTCCCGGTGGTCTATGTATGTTCTTATGTACTTTTGGGACAAAGTAGATCACCGGGATGGTGGAATGTTCCTTCTTAAGATATTTATATTCCTCCAAATTGATGAGACCCAAACTTTTCCATGCCAACAGCTTGGAGAAAAAAAGGTCCTGAGTACTTTTGAATTTTTGTGGCGAACTCTTTCTGTAGCATTCCTGGTTATTAAGTTGACTGGATACTTCCATCAAATATTCCTCCAAGGGCCATAAGACAATGTTCCCGCCCTTGTCTGAGTTCCTCACCACTACTTTTTTCTCCTTTTTAAGTTTGTCAATAAGCTGATAATATTTTCTTTCCTGATTAGTAATTTTCATCTTGGATCTGTTTATATTCATATTAAGTTTCTTGACCTGTGCCACCACCTGCTCATTAAACACATCAAGTGAGTCTCGAGGCATAATGGGTATAAATTTTGATTTGATTTTGAAGGGAGTTACTGGTTTTGCACAAGTTTCTGATGTTAACGACTCCTCTGCATGACGATCTGTTTGATTGGATTGATCTTCTCCCGTACTGGCCATGTTCCCTTTGCTTTGTTCCAATTCGTGTAGGTCTTGCAATATCCCATAATCTGCCGCTGTTAAATTTGATGTATCTGGGGTGATATTGGCTGGCTTGGTGTTGTCCATTTGTCTGGGATTGGTTTGAAGTAAATGATATTTTTTCAACTTAAGTTTTCTAATAAACTTGTATATGTCTGCCCTAGTCTGAGTGTAGTTAAAGTTTGATTCCGGGCAGTAAGACAATCCCAAGTACAAAAGCTGTTGCTCTGCTGTATTAAGATTAATGTCAGCTAAATTAATGATCGTATTGGCTTCTTCGGGATTGGGGGAGTCTGAGGGGACATGTGGGGTGCCATCTACTTGCGTTTCCCCTGTCCTCTTCCCCGTTTCTTCATTCCTGCATTTTCTGCGGTCTTGCCTTCTCCCCCTTCTCCTCTGAGTATTCCTGTTTTTGCCGGTCCTGTATTCCTCGGTCACAGTGTTTCTCTTCTGCTTCTTATTATAAACCCCAATTCTTCCCCCAGTGTTAGTCTCACAGCGCTCTGGTCAGGTCTTTTCCTTGTGGTCTCTGATTCAGATTCACTCTTGAGCGCTGAACTTAAGTCAGATGCTGATGTAGATTCAGCTTGCTGCTGATTTCTATCTGCTTGACTGGAGACCTGCAGTTGTTTACTGGCAGTTGCTGTTCTCATTGAGTCGTACTTGCGGGCGAAAGTAAAGATTTGCCCATTGGCATAATCATCTCTTTCCCTTCTGAATTTATACGTTTTCCTCGTTTTGATTTTTTCCTCCTCTTTATGTAACCTCATGGTCATTTCATCATATAACTTCTGTCTCATTTGGGAATCTCCTTGTTGCTTGATTTCATTGTCTAGAGTGTCAATTTTCACTTGCAGGTCGGTCCTATCAATCTCTGCATACTTGACCAGTATCTGTACCAGCCTACGTGATGACTCGAGGTTACACTCTGCCCACTCAGCCATCATCTGGGGGTTAGGTGTCTCGTAGCTGGGAGCGATCATTATCCTGAGGCCCCTGGGGATTCTCCCGACATCCAGGTACCTTTGGAGCGACCTCGACTCCCACCATTTTGACTGCTCTTGACGCATGATTTTCTCAGGCATACGAAAATTGTCTTTTAATCCTTTCACTTTCCCACTTGTTTCATCATTGGCACTGTTGCTGGCACCTCGCGGTTCTGGTGGAGAGTCAGAGAACATCTCCTCTGCTGCAACCTCGTGGTTTCTTAGCGTGTCAGTGGACATAGTGAGTATATTTGAAAAACTTCGTTCCAATATGTACTCCTCGCTTGTCTATTATTGCTGGGAGTTCTTTGGATGCACACCTCCCCACCTGCTTGTGACAATATTTTATGTGCTGTACCTTTAACGAAGGATCGTTCACGATGCGGTTTCTTCACCCGGTCTCTGCTCCTCCGAACAGCGTCCTCGAGCCAAGAACCGCTCCGCGCTGTCCTCACAGTTCGGCACGTCTTGTGTGTCCGCAGGGGGCTTCCGTCCTTTCCGTTGGCAGAGAATGCCTTGGTGCCCCCGGGGTTCTCGGCCAATGCAACACCGCGAGCCCGCGATGCCGCGGACCAGAACAACCGGCAGCTTAACTTTCCTGCTACATATATATATATATATATATATGTATATATATATATATATTTTTTTTAATTAGTTTCATTTCTAAAACAGTACAATAACAATAAACTTGCACACACCAAAAGCACAAAGCCCCCATCACACACCCACCCGTCCATCTGCATTCTCCCCTGCTCTCGTCATGAAACGGGGACCACCCCCTCAACCGCAACCGTATCACCATCCGTCAAACCATAATATGACCTCCACTGCCCCCACACCTTATCAAATTTCCGGGGGCACCCTCAACTTTCATACACCACTGGTTCCGCTCCCAAGCATCTAGTCATCCACACTCTCCATTCCGCCCTCATGGGAACACGGTCCCATCCCCATGCCTGACCAAATCTCTCTTTGCCACCATGGACCCCAACATGCAAAACAACAACTGCTTCCAGGGGAGACCCACATCATTTGGTATACCTAGGAGCATCAATTGAGGTGTTCCAGGGAGATCAACCGACAGCACCAACTTCAGCTCATTGACAACATCACCCAAATAAGAACTCACCCTGGGGCAGTCCCACACTGTATGCATAAAGGTTCCCACCACCACACTGCACCGCAGGCACATTGGGCTTTCCACCGTCCCATCCTGTGAAGATGGGACTGATTATATTAGGACCAATGAAGGATGCTGAACTGTATTAGCCTCAACCTAGCAATGATGGCAACTTCCCTACGGTGCATCAACGCCACCTCCCAGTCAATATCCTCTAGAGGCCCAACATCAGCCTCCCACTGTGTCCGGAGCCTCCCAAGAGTATCTGTGGTATTATTCAGGAGAACCCGGTATAGCTGGTACACCACTTTATGCAAAATCTTGCCTCACAGGACTCCAGGGACTACTATCCCAGAGGGCCTCTCCCAGGATCCCCAACTCTCTCAAAGCATAGGAGAGCTGCAGATACCAGTACTGCTGAGTAGGGGCCAGAGCATACGCTTGATGTAAGTCTTCAAATGTCTTAAGCTGACCCCAGACAACAACACATCTCCCTCTGTCTCTATTTGAATCTGCTCGAACCCATGGAAGTTAGTAAGCCTGCCCATCTCAGGCATGAGCTTGCCCCTTCACAAGGGAGTAAGAGAGTAGCCAGCGTATACCTCCCCTACCACCCCAGGTCTCTCATAGCCTCATCCCATGCCCCCAGTCTTACACGGGTGAGCCCCAGCAGGACCCACCAGGTCCACCTCCCATAGACGTAATGAAGATAAGTCTTCCCCTCCATGGTAGCCCTCTTCACGCAATACACTGGCTCATCGTGTGGTTAGTGCCCCATGCATTAATATTCTTTAGCTGCGTGGCCCTCTGATATGCTTGCATTTCGGGCAGTGCCAATTCTCCATTGTAAACCGAGTGGTACAGCGTTTACAGCGTCACTCTGGGGGTGCCATCATCACAGAGCAGGGTCTGGAGAGTCCTATCAAGGCTAAGAAAATAGCCCTCCAGGACCAGAAAGGGGGTTTTCTGTAGCACATAAAGCAGCTTGGGCAGGGTGATCATCTTATGAAATGCTGCTCGGCCTATAAGGGTCAGGGGAAGAGCAGGCCACCACTCCAGATCTGCCCAGAAACTACCAAGGACTCTCTACAAATTAAGCTCCACCTCAGTCGTGACCTCTATACCCAGATAATGGAACCCCTACCTGGTAAGCCGGAGGGCACCTGGCGGGGTCCACCACTGCCCCCAATCTCTCAGCAGATAAAGCACTGACTTGTCTCAGTTGATGCGGTACCCCGAACATGACACAAAGACCTGGAACCCCAACAGTACCATCAGAAGCGACATATCTAGATCAGCCACATACACCAGTATGTCGTCAGCACAGACGGACAATTTTCCCTGGGTCATCCGTCATATGGGGTAACCCCACAATGTCAGTTCAACAGCACACCCAGCACAACCAGCACACCAGCGGTTCCAGACAAAGCACAAACAACAGAGGCGACAACGGGCACCCCTATCTCGTACTGCACACAAGTGTTAAGGACTCCAAAATGACTCATTCACCTGCACTGCCGTGCCTTATACAGGAGGGCTACCCATTGACAGAACAAAGGCCCAAAGCCAAACCGCCCTGGCATTTCCAGCAGGTACCGCTAATCAAATATGTCAAACGCTTTCTCTGCGTCTAATGACAGAATTGCTCTGGGTTCACTGTCAGCCTTAACCTTATCCAACCACAACTGCAGTTTCCACAGGTTTAACTGTGGCTCACCCATCCCATCATAAAGCCTGTTTGATTTGGGTGAACCAGGCCAGATATCACCCCTAGGAGCCGGGTGGCAAGAATCTTGGCCAAAATATTTCTCTCCATATTTAGCAAAGAAATAGGCTGATAGGAAGAACATGAATCCGCCGGTCTGACCTCCTTAGGAATCACCACTATAATTGCATGATGAAAGTCTTGAGGCAAGGCCCTTTTGTCGCACACAGCCCCCAACAACTTAAGAAGGTGGGGGTTAAGTAAAGAGCCCAGACGTTTACACAGCTCGACCGGGAAACCATTTGCCCCAGGGGTCTAACCAGGAGATATTGCCTGCACCACCGCCCCGTCTCCGCCACCTTGAAATCCTCCTCCAGTTCCCCATGACTGACCTCATCCAAAACCAGGACCACTTCCCCAGGAAGGCAACAATATCTTACTCTGAGTGATCGCAATGGGGGTCATACAAAGAATGATAGTAATCTGAGAATGCTTGGGCTATCTCAAAATCCATCTGTGCCAGACCCCCCTCTCCCAGTCTGCACTTCAGTCATCGATCGCTCTGCCTCCTCCCTCCTCCTCAACCAGGCCAGGAGGCAGCCCGACTTGGCCTCCGTTTCATACTGTTTACACTGAACCCCAAAATAATGCTGGCATGCCACCTGAGTCACAAAGTTATGATATTGCTGCTGCGTCGCCCCCCAGAACCAAGTAAGTCCCCTGATCGCCCCGGGCTGCCTAACTGAAGGAGCTGTCACACCAACTGGAGCGTCCACTCCTCCCTACATTTCTTCTTGTTGGAAAGTATGTTCTGGGCCATATCCCTAAGCACCATTTTATAAGCCTCCCACAGAGTGACTGGAGAGACCACCGACCCCTCATTTTCCTCCAACTGTATGTGAGTGTCCGCCCTCAGGGCCTCAGTTACCTCCGCATCTCACATAGCCCAGGCATCAAGCCGCCAGCTCAGCGGCCTGACAACCGGCCAGGCTCCCAGATGGACTAACAAGGGCAAATGGTCCAATATCCCATGGGTCAAATACTATGCCACTCTCACCCACACCCTCTCTGGCAGGGGAAGGAATATGTAGTCCAAACACATCAGTGTCCCGCAGATCCTGGAAAGGAAGGAATATTGTCTTTGGGGACACACCAACACAGCAGGTGGGGTGGATGCCTATCAAGGTCCCAGTCCACAACTGCATTATGGTCACTTCCAAGGCCTCCAGTACCCACGACTGGAGCACGGTAGGGCATACACATTAACAATCAGGAGGGATTTCCTGCCCTACTCACCTCGCACTGCCACATAACAACCTCCCACATTCACCCACTGATGGCAAAACACAACGGGTGGAGACTTTTAGGCTAGGATCACCACTCCACCGGAGCCCCGCGTGCACCCTGCATGTGCTAAAACTATGTATTTGCTCCTCTGAAGACAGAGGCATGTGTCCCCAATAAATGCATTCCCTGAAGGAGCGTAAAGTCAGGAGAGTGTCTATGGATGTATTGCATGACCACCCCCCCCACCATTAGATCATGTAACCTAACCCATTGACGTTCCAGTATAGGAACGCCAATGCATCGCTATAGATGGGGTCATTCAACAAGTGTCATTCTTGCACACTACAGGCAGCAGGCGTCCCATCCAGGGTCTTCCCCTCTCATTCCCGCCGGGGCAGCATCATGCAAACATGTGACTTATTAAACCTAACTGTGTCAAACTAACGAAACACCCCCCTCACATCCCCTCCATCCACCCCACATTTCACATGCAGGGGTTCTGAACTGCCCATTTCCACAACTTGGAAAAAGTCTGTTGCCCACCCACCCCACCCTCATGTAGACAGCACACACTCCCACCTCAACACCACAAACTGCATCAGCAACAAGCAAAAGGAGAAGAAAAACTGTTAATCAATACAATGGGCCTCCTCAAGCCCAGGATCCCAAGTCATCCTCTAATGAAAACACTAAACAGCGACACTATATCACTTATGATTCCTCCTTCAAGATAGCACCACCACCCATATAACTGCAAATAAAGGAATCATCATGGTGAGACAGGCAGAGGGTCCTCCCAGGGCACTGCTGTCTCCTCCACATCAGGAACTCAGGCACCGCCCGGTCCCCTTCAGCAGCCTCTTGCTCTGCCTTGGATTCCAAAGAGGCCAGTGGCGTGGGTCTTCGAGGGTCATGTGTGCCTCCTCCGTTGCGACCACAGGCCCTGACACAGGCCACCCAGCGGTGCATCAGCCTCCGCTATCCCTGCTCATCCTCATCGGGTGCAGTTAAATAGTTCCTTTAACTTGGCTGGAAAAAACAACATGTTTAGGAGATTAAAGGCCCAGGGCTGCTGCTTAATGTCATCAAAGGAGCATCAACTCTGTTGCACCGCTCTCATATAGTCTGGGAAAGTCTTGATACGAGCATTTTCAAAATGTAAGTCTGGGTGTTTTCAGGCTTCACGGAGGATGGCATCTCTATCCCGGTAGTTAAACAGGCGAACAATTAGCAGATGTGCCTGGGCCCTGGGAGGGGCTCTCTTGGCCAGTGATCTGTGGGGTCTCTTCACAGTGAACTAGGGAGAAAGCGCATTTCCCGGGATCCAAGACCGCAGCCAAGTTTCCAGAAACGTCTCCGCGTCTGATGCCTCCACTCTATCTACTAACCCCACTGAGCGGAGATTACTCCTACATGACCTGTTCTTGGAAATTGCTGCATGGGCCTCCTGGACCACCATAGAGGAGAGCAGCTTAGAGACCTGTTTCTTGAGTGTTGCCACCTCATCCTCCACCAACGAGATGGGGGTCTCAGCCTCCATGATACGGTGAGCCACATTCTGAAGGTCCTGGCGCAGGAGAGAAACATCAATCTGGACCGCACCCACCTTAGACTCCACTGCCTCTTTGGAATCTGGAATTGCCCAAAGGATAATATTATGGACTGAAGGGTCCTGTCTCCCCTGTCGCACTGGGGGAGACGCAGCAAAATCCATGCCCCGCTCCCAGGGCCACGGAGGTAAATTTGTCCATCTTGGTTTGTGTCTGCCCAGGCGGTGGTGGATTATCCTGTCCCATGGACAAAGAACGACGTCCTGCACCAAGATCCAGGCACTGTAAAACACAAGGAGACCCAAGCTGTCTGACCCAACTCTGTACACAAAGTCAACTGAGGTTTGTTATATTCCCGAGTTAGGCCCATGTAGCGAAGCAGCTTATTTCTTACATTGTCCTCACAAATAACATTTTCAGCTGTGACCTTTTGCACATATTTGCGTGCATGACAATGTTGGATTAGTTTCCCTGAAACTAAACTTGTTTACACATCTAACTTCACACAACATTCTCACAATGCCTGGAACATCATGTACAAGGTCTCGTTTTCCATGATGTACAAATGTCATCACTATCTTCATCCATGGGGCGACAGGGTTATCTACATATCCATAACATCACTAATCTATACGCGCATCGCAAGGCTGCTTTCTATTATAAAAGATGAGCATTCTGATAGATTAGTAGAGGAGGCACTTCCGCTGATACCGAAGGTCCTTGCATGCTGAGAAATCACCACGCAGCGGTCTGACATCTCGCGATGGGTGTTTAGTTCGTGACCAAGACGGGGTCCTTCACTCTATCCCATCAGGTAATGGGGTTGGATTGTCCCATGGGGGGAATCTTGACTTTACACCTTCACACACCCTAGGTACAATTAGAGTAGGGCCCGCATCATAGGAATACGCTCGATTAGTGTCTTGTGTTATATGCCTGCATAAATACATTGTTTTAGCACCATGGTATAACTATATCTAATATTATTGAAAACGTCCCAAGGTGTATTCTCTGTATATTTCTCTGAGAATAAGTGAGCTCACGCGACTGAGCAAAAGGTACGGTACTGTTTCCACGATCCCTGAGGGGTCATAGTTGTCATGTTTAGTGGTTGTCAGAAAACCATTTGCTCCCTGGTAAGTTAGGGAGAGGGCTTATGGTGCCACTGTGAGCTAGCTGGTCTATAGGCCAACACATTCTGCGGGGGGAGTCTGGAATCAGTCTTGACACCAAGCCCTTAGTTTATGTTTACAATGCACAGATCCTACGGATTAGTAGGAACTATGCGACAGGATCGCTCAGTCACCACCAGTACCAAAGATCCTCTGGCACTTCAACATGATATCCATATGCAGGGAATTCCGTGTTACAAGAGTAACTAGAAATTACCAAATTCCTCCGATTACGCCGGCGGACTTAAAAATTCCATCCAGGCCTAATATAAAGAAAAATGTAAATACACAGAGTACTTTTGATGATGCAAGTAATTAAGTGGACAGCAAATATTACGTTCAGCAATTGGACTTCAGTACCAATGAAATGTTGACTATGCAATCTGTACCACAAAAATGAGAAGTACACGAAATAATGCTGTGATGGTGGATTGCCATTTAAATATGTTATCCATCATATTAGGTTTTTGGTCCCTCCCTCTTTTTTCTCTCTTTTTACTCTATGATAAGGTGTTTTGGCGAAGCACATTTTTGTTACATGTGAGTGCATGTATGTGCTTACATAGATAGTTTGGGTATGGTTTCATTGCTGCTCAACAGTTCAGATAGTGTTGGATTGAACACAGACAGTGTGTAACAGAAATTAATGTGAGCATGAAAACATGCATCATTCTTAAAATCTTATGCAGGTACTCCAGAATAAGAAACAGGGTAAGCGTGTGGTAAAGGTGTAAGTGGAGAGGTGCGCAATAGACTATTTGTAAGTTGAACAAGAACTAATGAAGTAATGGGAGTGCATGAATGTGCATTATATGTAGAGGCCAGACGCAGATGCCACTGAACAAGAGGTAACACGAGTATGCATTTGGCGCATATAAATAGTGTTGCAATATGGCATGTATTGAGACACAATGGACATGTGCATAAGGAGACCATTAGGGATTGCCAGAAATGTTGATTTGTCATGGTAATTTTCCTTGTTTTAAGCTCTTGGGAATCGGATATTTTATTTTAATATTATAAGCATTAGGAAGAAGTAAGTGGTATTAGGGTGTGTTTAACACAGTCAGGGAAATGGTTTAGAAGATATTTAATGTTTAACAGTGGTGTATAGTAGACAACAAGGGACATGCAGTACAATATAAAGGTGGGGTGTGTTCCGTGCTTAACTACACTCTGTGAAGGTGGATTGACCGTGGACTACAGTATGAGCATGAGTATTAAGTGTTACATGTCATCACAATATATCGATTATGTGTGAATCTATGGATTAAGATGGTCTGAAGTATCTGAGTGCAGTCTAGGGGTATGTGAAATTTGCGTAATTTGCTTATGTGTAATTATGCAAACTTTTTCCAAAATTTCCCAAAATTATATGTAATTAAGCCAAATACAAATCTGTCATTTCGCACTATATTCTAGGATGATGTGTCCTCGGGTCAATTTCTGGCATGAGGATCCATTTAAAGATAGCACTGAGTGAGTTCACTGTAATTTTTACTGCAAATGGAGCATTTTCTGGTAAATTCTTATTGCAAATGGCACATAATTATGTGACGTTACATAATTTTGGGAATTTTGTTTAAAAAGCGTAACACAAAATTTCCAAAATGATGCAAACTATGATAATGTAATTTACATTTCACCCAGGCCTAATGTATTGGCCATTACTATAGCCTTCTAAGGATTGTCCCAGAGTAAGCTAAATTAGCAATATGACATGAGGTCAGTCTGCTATTTTGTACCTGCTATCTGTAGGCTTAACATGATGCATACTTTTAATAATATATTACCATCATTTGTAATATTATAGTACACAAACATAGGAATGTTATCAAAAGTATCAATTATTACATTCCACTTATAATTATGCTTGGTTTCCGATCTTTTGTCTTTTCTTTAGACATAATGTGACACATTAATATTAGGATTTGCACTTATCCTTACTGCTTTTGTGGCTTCACAAATGGCGAGTTGCTTTTGACTGTTATGGTTAAGAATCTTTCTAATTTCCTATAACTGCTTAATGCAGGAGCTGCTGAGTCATTTTATTGAAATGGCAATCTGTTATAGTTCTCTCCTTTTGAGCTGGATTTGTAGATTTACGTATATGATACAGTGTTTAACAAGATATGATGTTGGGACATAATGATTAAGGATCTAAATATATTTTGTTAGACAAAGGAGATATGTCATTGCTATTGTTATGACAGCACGTTCAGGGTGCCCTCTCCCCTTCAAGGTGCCCCCACAAGGAGCCCAGGGCCAATGAATATGTGTGAGATATGGGAGACTCAGGGGTCCCACTTCACAACCTGCAGGGGATGCCATGGTTTTGTGTTACACCACTAGCCAGGCCTTGAACTCAACCCCCCTGTGCAGGGCAGAAAGTTGTGGATTGAGTGTTCAGTCCATGCAGGGATGCACTGAGGGCCAATTACTGCACTCAATTCCAACTCCCTTGAGCGTGTCAGTGGGTTATTGCCAAATGATAATGATATGATCTGAGGTATGTATTAAGCGCACTGTCACTCATGACTGAGCATCCTGGTGTTAGCTCAGCAATAAACATTGTAAACCATCACCTAATACATAAGACTGTAGTATGAAGAAACAAGGAGATAAAGAAAAAATGTATTTTGTTGGGGGAACTTCTGGTGGCCCTCGCATTTTGCTATTTCTAGACGCCATCTTAGAAATCGGCAGCCTAGTTGTTCTTGTAGGAGGGACTAGAGGGAATGAGTGGGCTTTTAAAGCTGGTGTTGGTGCGGACATCTGCACCCATCCGTGTCTGGCCCGTTCCAGCGCAATTCCCGCTGCCAGTTTTGGCATCTGAAGTCAGGCAACTGACTCCTACATCTTTGCAAAGGGATAAGGGGCCATATCTATCAAAAAAGAGTTTTGCGATTCTCAAATTGCGATTTTCAGAGAATCGCAATTAGAGAATCGCAAAATGCAATGTATGTAGGATTTGCTAAAAATTTTGAGAATCCTACATATTCCTTATTTGCCAATCGCAAATTGAGATTCGCAAATAAGGAATACCTTCCCTTTCATTCCTATGGGCTAAGAGGCCCATAAGAATGAATGGGAAGACATTCTCAATTTGCGATTACCAATTAGAGAATCGCAAATTGAGAATGCAATTTCAAGGTTGCAAGGGTGCCAAAAGGACACCCTGTTGCACCCTGAAATATGCATGTGTGCACATTTTGCGCACATACATGCCCTAAGGGCATGTATGTGCGACATATGGTACTTTTAAAAAATCAAAAAAGTGCTTTTTTAAAGAAAATCGCAAATTACCACCAACTTGAAGTTGGTGGTAATTTGCAATTCCTTAAGGCCAAATAGCAAATTTCTGGTGCTTCCAGAATTGCATTTAAGGAATCGCAATTTGCAATTCCTTAATTGCATTCGCAAAATAGAGAATCGCAAATTTTGCAATTCTCTATTTTGCGATGGCCTTTTGGGATAATACATCCCAAAAGGCTTTTTCCAATTCGCAAACGGGCCGATTCTGAGAATCTGCCAGTTTGCAAACGGGAAAAAGGCTTGATACATATGGCCCAAGATCATCAATAACGCCAAAGTTTGAAATAAGGCCCCACATAGTAGGATTATTTAAAAAACACAAAAAAGCATAAAAACAGTCAAATTCATACGAGCTTTAAAGTGCAACATGCGCAAGGAGAACTATAAGATGGAGAGGCTGTCCAAGGCCAGGCTCTGCACCCTTACGACAAGAGAGTGGGCAAAAATGCTCAAGAGGGCCTAGAAGGTATTGAATGTGAGGGCAATATTAAAATTGTAAGTTTGAAAAAAACATAGGTAAAATATTTATTCTTCAACTTCTTGGTTTGTATGAATAAATAATTCTGGTATTTGTATAGTCCAAAACTAGCCAAAAGGAAGCGGAGAGCAGTACATGGTCCAAAGCAAAGGTCTGTCAGTCAGTGCTTGGAGAAGAAGCTGTGTTCTGAGATTGGAGTTTTTGGAAATATCTGTCAAGTCGTCATCAGTGTACCAAAAACAGTGAGCAGTATAGAATCTGGCATCCTGATCAAGAACTTTACAATAAAATATATGTGATCGGATCACATGAGAGAAACAGCACACCTCGTTTTAAATGTCAACTTCTGGAATTCTGGGCGAGTTCATGAGGGTGTATTCCATGCAACCGCCCCAGGTGGGCATGGAGCAAGGCGATTATGCGCCGCAGTTGTTCCCTAATCTCCTGAAAGAAAGCAAATCTATCTAATCTATTTGACTTGCGATGTTATCGTGTTCGGCACATTTGGTGGAGTACGTTTATAGTATGCGCACAAGGTGACATTCACTCCTCTCCATTTATGTCATTTTTCCACCCCGATATGCCCGAGAACTCTCAGAATCAGAGCATGTTGTCCAAGGCGTAGCCTTTTTATTCACATCAAACCAGGTAATTCATCACAGACAAATAGGAGAAAACCATCCTGTGGGATATATAAATTATTCACAGCATTATGCTTTAGCCGCATCAACCTGTCAAAGGCATTAAGTAAATTAGGCACGACATTACACTTGAACTTCTGTTTGGCCGTACACTTTAGCGGCAACAACATGTCAAAGGCAGTAAGAAAATTAGGCACGACATTACACCTGCACTTGAGCTTGGCCATACAGTTCAACTTGGCTGACTCAGCCCGCCAAGCTCCCCACTCAGC
The DNA here is from genome assembly GCA_963921515.1 of Calotriton arnoldi. Classification (NCBI taxonomy): domain Eukaryota; kingdom Metazoa; phylum Chordata; class Amphibia; order Caudata; family Salamandridae; genus Calotriton; species Calotriton arnoldi. Next base: position 200,914 of record CAWUFW010016896.1, read on the forward strand.
TGCACACAGTGTGTCAGCAGGCCCCAACGCGCTACAGCAAACAGTTGCATTACTTGAAATCCAGGGCACCACATAGCGCACCGGCCCACCGGGGTACCTGAACACCGGCAGCCTCCCCAAAGGTTGTAATCAGTCCATACGATGCAGGTTAGGGCAATAGAGTCCAGGACCACCAGCAGGTCAGTCCCCCTTTTCCGCCTACCCTCTGCACACGTGGATCCTACCCCTCCTGGGGTCCATCCGGTCGCTGAACTTCCATTGTTGTGCATCCCCTTTGTTGTTAACTGTCAGTGCTCCGTGAAGCCTCGCTCTTCTGCCGGGTCGGTGGGTGGTCAACGACGTGCTTCTGCAGCTTGCCGGAGTTCTGACGGGACAAAGAGGCAGAATACCCCAGGGCGCAGCCTTAAATATCTCTCCCAGGAATTCCTGCGCACCCTGATGACATCAACGGCCCTCCTCATTGAATCCACCCCTTTCTTAGCCGCCCCGGAGGAGGCTCAGTCTCGTGGCGCAACTAAGGGCGCCCCTACCCCAGGTGCGGGGGCGCCTGTTCATAGTATGCGCACAACGTGACATTCACTCCTCTGCATTTCTGTCATTTTTCCACCCCGATATGCCCAAGAACTCTCAGAATCAGAGCATGTTGTCCAAGGTGTAGCCTTTTTATTCACATCAAACCAGGTAATTCATCACAGATCAATAGGAGAAAACCATCCTGTTTGGATATATAAATTATTCACAGCATTATGCTTTAGCTGCATCAACCTGTCAAAGGCATTAAGTAAATTAGGCACGACATTACACTTGAACTTCTGTTTGGCCGTACACTTTAGCGGCAACAACATGTCAAAGGCAGTAAGAAAATTAGGCACGACATTACACCTGCACTTGAGCTTGGCCGTACAGTTCAACTTGGCTAACTCAGCCCACCAAGCTCCCCACTCAGCTGCGCACAGTGTGCCAGCAGGCCCCAACGCGCTACAGCAAACAGTTGCATTACTTGAAATCCAGGGCACCGCAGAGCGCACCGGCCCACCGAGGTACCTGAACACAGGCAGCCTCCCCAAGGTTGTAATCAGTCCATACGTTGTGGGTTAGGGCAGTAGAGTCCAGGACCACCAGCAGGTCAGTCCCCCTTTTCCGCCTACCCTCTGCACACGTGGATCCTACCCCCTCCTGGGGTCCATCCGGTCGCTGAACTTCCATTGTTGTGCATCCCCCTTTGTTGTTAACTGTCAGTGCTCCGCCACAGGGTGAGAAGCTACCTGGCGCACTCGCCCCCCCCGGCGCTGACAGTGCTCCCTAATAGCCACAAGTATAATGTGGTTAAAGAGCTCCTGTGCTTTTACTGAGAGATGCACCCCATTCCTACGGAACTGCTGCCTTTCACCTAACTAGAGCAAGTTGTGCCAACTTGTATCTGTTGTGGCACCCGCCAACATTTCTTTAATGAAATGGTTCAGCTTTACAGATGTGATTATTGCCTTAACTGGGATACCCCCAGACCATACTGCTTGCGGTATTACTTCCGACCACAGGTGTGAACAAGGCCTCCCTCAACCGTTGCCTTCCTAATGACATTAGATCATTCCCACCAGCGTCAATGACTAAAAGGACCGGATGGGAAATGGCGTTGGATTGTATAGCCTGTTCAAGCCAACCAAACAGAACCTGCAATGTTACACACTTTATCCTAAAGGCAGTAAGGAAATTAGGCAAGGCAATCCACTCAAACTTTGACTTGGCCATACACTAGAACTTGGATTTTTTCACATGGCCTCCTACGGACCCACTTAGTTGCGCACATTGTGCCAGTAGACCCCATGTACTACAGTAAATAGTTGAATTACTTGAAAACCAGGGCCCCGCATAGCACTACACCCCCCGGGGTACCTGAACATAGGCAACCTCCCCACACTTGTACTCCGTCCATATTAACGGACGTGCTGCTTTGCTCTGCAACAAAGGAATGCCTACATTAACGTACGCGTACCGGGCTGCGCCCATTAATGGGGTGCTATTGCCACCGCTCAAGTGCAAATTTGGGAGACAGAGACCCCAAATGCCACCTATTTTACCACTAGTGTGGGCTTTATGTGTGAAAGGAAGCCGATCAGAAAACCTCATCTTTCCCCTTTTCCGGGCTCTGGTGCCCCAAAAGTGGGACCCTGGCCCTAAATTTCCCTGCTCAATCGTCTGTTGGTGGTTAGCCATAACGGAAATCAAAGAACCCTAACCCAAGGATGTTAGATGATAGATATTACTGTATTCTTTTTATTGGTGCAAGGAAATCATAGGTAAAGATTAAGGAAGGAGATGCCGGAGAACGCTATCTTCGCAAGCCAGCGGAGTACCTACGGCCCACTGAATGTTAGTTGCTTTGCACACCATCGGTGCTCACTAAAACTGCGAACCTGTGGAAAGAAAAATAGTAACTGTGCATATAACTCCTCAGCCATTGAATAAAGCCATCATAACGTAAATGGATTTTAAGCAATCCCACTTGCCTGTGGATTATGCCACAAATAAATCGCAACCCTTGATTGGGATTTGCTTTTAAAAAGGAAAGAGAAACTTTGCAGATAAATGTTTGCCATTAAGTACAGCCCTATAAATTTGCACTGGTTAGTGGGATGAGGTTTTAAAATGGATCTCCTTCCCAAGGCCCACTCCATGTTAATTGCGTTGCACACCATGAGTCCTCTTGAAGGACTGCTGACACACAACAGAACACTGCATATTGATACTTGGCAATTTAGTAAAGCCACCTGATTGTTGAAAGATTACACAGCAATCCATATTGCCTGTGGAGTATGCCTGAAATAACTTACCACCCGTTGCTGGGATGCGGTTTTCTAATGCATCTGTTGCCTAAGGCCCGCTCTATGTTAATAGTGTTGCACACCACAAGTCCTTCATGAGGTCTGCTGACAATTAAAAAGGAAAAAGAAACTTTGCAGATAAATATTAGGCAATTGCGTTTAGTCCCATAAAACTGTACACGTTAGTGAGATGAGCTTTAAAAATAATTTCCTTCCCAAGGCCCACTCCCTGTTAATGGTATCGCACACCACCAGTCCTTCCCAAGGACTGCTGACATGTTACAGAAACGAAAAACCAGCATTGTGCATATCCATGCTTTGCAATTCAGTAAAGCCACCCTAATGTTGATTGATTTCTCCGCAATTCCCATTGCCTGTTGATTATGACTGAAATACATCACCACCCGTTATTGGGATGCGCTATTATAATGTATGTCCTTCCTGAGGCCCACTGCATGTTAATAGTGTTGCACCCCACCAGTCCTCACTACGAACTACTGACCCTTAAAAAAAAAAGGAAAATGTGCCTATAATTATTTGACAATTAAGCAAATCCCAAATTAAGCAAAGCCCAATCAATTTGTACACATTATTGTAATGAATATGTGAAATGGATTTCCTTCCCAAGGCACCCTATGAGTCCTCACTAAGGACTGCTGACAATTCCCCACATAACCTGTAGATTATGACCCAAATAAATCGCTACCTGTTATTGGGATGAACTTTTAAATTGCATTCCTTCCCCAGGGTCCGCCCGTTGTTAATTGTATAGTACACCATCCACCCTCACAAAGGACTGCTGCCACTTGGAAGGAAAAGAAAAACCTGCATAAAACTATTTGTCAATTACGTAAAGCTACCCCAATATTGCCTGAATTGTTAGCAATTCCCCACATAGTCTACAGAATATGCCACCAATAAATCTCTACACATTGTTGGGATGAGCTTTAAAAATACAGTTAATTAATGCCTGGGAGAAGGCAGGTTCCATATAGCAACGCCACATCTTCCTGGGTGATAATGCTCTTAAACAAAACAGCATAACCCAACGTATCGCTATAGATTGCCACCTCTTTAAATACCTCTCCGGCATTATGTACAGCACACCTTGGGGCGATGATCAACTGAGAACCAAGAACACCAACCCTTTTAATGACGCTCCCAAAAACAGGGATTCCCCTGTACCACCAGAGGTAACTGGAACTATCGCTGAGCATGAAGTCTATTTTGGTATTGAGGACAAAAAGATACATGAATAATGCTTAAGTGACCAGACTAAACCACCCGTACCCCCTAGCCGTTTTAGATACCTTATATAGGTAGCCATAGAACCCTGGATTATTTATTTTCTGAAGTAGAGAACCCATACAGTATCATATACCAATTGTTTCAGCGTTTCACCAAATGAAGAACACCACGCGGAGAACCGGTGGACGAGAACCTTATAAACACAGAAAAGTTGTGCTTCAGTGCTGCCATCGTTCTAACCCCCATCCCAACCGGCAAAGGGTTACAACCAGGTCACAGCAGCCCATCCATATTTTTGACACATAGCATGATTTGTATTTGCATTGGGTTCTTTCACCCCCCAAAGAGGGCATCTTGGCGGTGAATAACAGATGCTTATTTTTCCAACTGAATGTTGCTTATTTGTCCACCCCCACGAGATGAAAGGCTAAGCGTACCCGATGGGAATTGAACCTGTTAGCATAAGGTTGAACACCGGCCCCTGCAATGCATGGGTTATTACACCACACGGACCACATGTGGACGAGAACACCATAAACATATCAACAAAGAAATGTTGTGCCTCAGGGCCGCCACCACCATCCCAACTGGCAAGGGGGCACTACCAGGTTGCCTCAGCCCATATATTTGTGACATATAGCATGACATATATTTACACTGTGCACTTTCACCCCCAATGGGCATGTTGGCGCTGAATAACGGATGCTTATTTACCTAATTGGATTATGTTTATTTGTCTATCTCCGCCAAGATGAAAGGCTAAGTGTACCTCGCCGGGAATTGAACCCGTGACCAAGAGGTCGAACATCGGGCCCTGCAATGGATGCGTTAATCCACTAATCCCTCCGGCCCGGCCTGGACGACCCATACAATAAGCTGCAGAGAAAAGAACTACATGTTTGAAGAAACCCGAACCATTCAAAAAGAACGCATTTAGTAAACTGGAAACCAACCTAAATGAGGAATGTACTAAGTAATAAAACAGCATGCAACGCCAACGCACCGCCCAACTTTTGAAATTGTTTCAATCACAAGCTCCTGCACTGTCTCCCCACATCGTCAGGGTGGCTCACTGCATCCATGGCAGCTTAAAATATTTTGTAATATTTTGTTCCCCTCAGATCTTATCCATAAAACTACCTTTTTTTTTAGTTAATAATGATTTATGAGCCCATGGGGGAGATTCATCGCGCACTGTAGAAGAACTGTTAAAATGTGTTGAAGTGATAAACTAAGAACGGCGCTCAAAACCTTCGCTGGCTGCCCATAAGGTGCGGCGTGCCATTAAAAAACCCCAGGCATCTTATATCGACCACGATGCCTATAGGGACCTGTAATCAAACAATTGTAGGCTGCTTCTTGTGCCTATAATTAACAAAGCTAGAATTGTGGGCATGCAGGTAGCACGACCCACCCCTCTGCTACAGGCAATCTACATAACGCATGCTAACCAAGTCTGTTTGTTTAATACAGGTCATCTTACAGCTCCTGATGGAATTCCACCCCCCACCTGCAGCATGCCGCTGCCACAGGCTGATCACCGCTCCCGATGTGCCACTGGACAGGCAGGCATAAATACCGCCATCAGGACCGAACCAGCGGCCCGAGGGCAAAGGTCACCGCCCAGTGAGGAAGAGCTAGGCCGCGTCTCCCAGCTTGGATTGATGCGCGACCTGGAGTAGGTGAAGTTTTGCCGAGAGTAGGATGCCACAGCATCTCGGCATAAGCCAGCAGGTCGGCGCTATCAAGACGCCTCATCAGCCCCCACTGCCAAGGGCCCCCTCAACACCGCAGCGGCCATTCCCTGGTGAGTGCCGCCCTGATGTACCGTACGCATGTCTCACGGACGCCGACCCGGGACACATCGCTCCTGCAACGCCAGAGCTCCAGGCTCTCTATAGCGCCAAGAGCAGCGCTTTCCATCCTTGCCTCTAGTATTGTAAAGCCTACCCACCAGTGAGGATTAGGAGACCCGTGAGGCTCTGACAAGTGCCGCCTCAACACCGCAGCGGCCATTCCCTGGTGAGTGCCGCCCTGATGCACCGTACGCATGACTCGCACGACTGGGAGACGCTGACCCGGGACACATCGATCCTGCAGCGCCAGAGCTCCAGGCTCTCTATAGCGCCCAGAACAGCGCTTTCCATCCTTGCCTCTAGTATTGTAAAGCCTACCCACCAGTGAGGATTAGGAGACCCGTGAGGCTCTCTATAGCGCCCAGAACAGCGCTTTCCATCCTTGCCTCTAGTATTGTCAAGCCAACCCACCAGTGAGGATTAGGAGACCCGTGAGTTAAACCTCTCTTGTTTTAGGTGAACAGGGCCACCCGTCACGCAAGCGCCCCACTGCTTTGCCCGTTGCACAGAGCAAATATTCTGGTCGTAAGTATTCAGAATCATCTTGCCTCATCAATATTCATGAGCAGTAAGGCATGGGCTGCGAGGACATCACCACCCCCCACGCATACAGGCTCGGCCCCACCTTTGCAGCGTCTTTAGTATCCTCCATCTTGTGAAATGCTGACCATCACCGCCGCTCTGAGAACTAAGGCGCGTCACCCGCATACCGCTGCGGGATGCCTAGCACCACGAGCCGCATCTCGCCTGTTACGGGCGCAGCCCCCCACTTTTGTGATCGCAGCCGCAAGCCACTAGAACCGCCTAACCACCAGTGCGTATTGGGAGACCCGCGAGTTACATTTCCCTGGTTTTGAGTGAACAGGGCCTAGCGGGCTGCGAAGACCGGACCGCCCCCCCACACATACGGGCTCAGCCCCACCTGTACTGCGTCCTTAGTTTTCCCTGTCCTGTGCACTGCTGACCATCACTGCCCCTTTGAGACCGAGGGCGCGTCCCCTGCATACCGCCGCGGGCTGCCTCACACCACGATCCGCATCTCGCCTGGAACGGGCGCAGCCCCCCCTTCTGTGACAGCAGCCGTGATTACCGCCCCAACACCCATGAGGATTAGTAGAATCACTCTCAATGGAATTGGTTAAACTTAAGTTAGAAATAAGGAAAAACGCAAGAATTCTGAAAAAAACAACTACGTCGCGCGCAGACTGGGATCAAAGACAGATACTCAAGAAAAAATATAAAAAAGCATTGTGGGAACATAAAAGAACAAGGGAGGACGACTTTTGGGCAAAACTACTTTATACGGCAGAAAACACTAACTCATGTGCGTTTTGGAGAATAATAAATGGGCTAAGCCACCCCACAAACCCTATCACTTCATGCGTACAAGAAGCCGATTGGGCCTTACTAATAACAAAGAGATTCACAGACACAGCACCTCCGAAATACCCTGAATGTAGGCAGATGACACAAGTATCTCTGAAGGAGAGTGAAGAACAACCAACCAACGAGAGGAGGGCCTCACAAATATTAAACAGTTCCCCAACCAGCGGACGACACACACTGTACAACTTAGAAGAAATATACTTGAGAGAAGAACGGAGGGCAGTGCTAGCATCAGGAACAGGCCAACGGCCTACTCTGCACTACGAAGAAGAGGCACAATCGAGTGAGAGCCACAAGGCAGTAGACGCACTCGGACATTTAGGCTTCGGTGACAAAGACATAAGAAGAATACTTAGGAAGAGCCGTGGTAGCGGGGCCCCGGGTCCAAATGGCATCCCCCCAATAATCTTCAAATCTGACCCAGACTTCTGGAGCGGAAGACTAAAAAAACTGTTCAACGAAGTAGAGAGAGAAAACCAAATCCCGTCAAGCTGGCAAGGCTCAGTAATAACTCCGATTTTTAAAGGTGGAGACAGAACATCTCCAGCGAGCTACAGGCTGATAGCGCTTCTGGACGTGGACGCGAAGTATTACGCCTCACTACTCTTGGAAGATCTGACCACTTGGTCTGACAGTACAAAAACGAATTCCGCTTAATCAAACAGGCTTCAGGAAAGGGTGTGGGACAACAACAAATATTTTATCACTCTCACTGATAGCCGATAAATATATCCGAAGGAAACAGCAGCTGCATTTTTGCTTCATCGACCTAAAGGCGGCCTTCGATAGCGTGGACCGAAACATTATATGGGGAAAACTGCGCAAATGGAATGTCCCGGATAAAATACTCAGAGGAATACTGCTCTTATACTCCAATACATGGATGAGAGTAAAACTGGGAGACGGAGCGAGTCTATCAAGAAAGGTTGAGACCAGTAAAGGACTCAAACAAGGTTGTGTCTTGGCCCCGTATCTTTTCAATCTTTTCATGGCAGACCTCGCGCCAGAGCTCAACAAAATCATATCTCATCCACCCAAATTAGGTACTCTATCCTTAACCCACTTATCCTATGCAGACGATGTCGTCTTGATGAGCCTAACCAAGATCGGCTTACAAAGGGCACTGGCGGGAATGTCGGAATACATAGTCAATAACAACTTAGAGATAAACATTACAAAAAGCAAAACAATGCTCATCACTAGACGACGGTCTGCTAACCAACAATTTCAACTGGAGGGAAAAAAGTTAGAAGTAGTATCTAACTATAAGTACCTGGGGTTCTATTTCGACAACCGGACACAACCACCTGCAGCAAAAAGCCTACATTTCCCAGAGAGCTAATGCCTTATCATTCGCCTTCAGGTCCTTATCAAAAAAGCTTAAGGGGCCATCATTCAAACCCCTACTGGCAATAATAAAAGCCAAAACATTACCTACATTATCCTACGGCAGCATAGCTCTCCATGGGCAAGACGCGGATCTACTTAATAAAGTACAAGTGGCAATCTATAAAACAGTCTTCCAAATCCATCAGGGAGCCTCACCAGCGCAGACCAGATTAGAATTTGGGGTAACTAACGAAACGTTGGGTCGAAAGTATGCAACCATCAAGCAATGGTATAACTTGAAACAAAATACAGCAGTCTCGGACCTGAACAAAGCTTTGTGGGACGAAATAGAAGAAGACACAAAGTCCCCATACAACCAATACCTAAAAAAGGCTATAACAGACACTTGCACAAGAGAACTTTGGGAAATCAATCTGCCCTACTCGGCCTTTAAGTTAGCTATTAATAAATCAGTAAAGTTCCACTCGCTGCTAGTAGATAAAACCACCTTCAGCACGAGAAAACACGCCTGGATGGTAATATCTAATTACAAATCACTAACCCCAGCACCATACTTAACCATTACATTCTCGGCCCACAGAAAACTACAACTAATGGCCCTGCGTATGGGTAAATTTCCATCTACCATGGACCAGCCAACTTGGGTCCATGACGGGCCAAAAGACTGCAGACTGTGTGGGCGTAGTAAAGAGGATTTTGTTCACCTTGTTTGTATTTGTCCGAATTTATCCCAAGCACGAGCTACTTTCCTTAAAAAAGCCATGAACACTAGAGATATAAGAACATGCAGATCGGCAATCATGGCGACCCTGGACCCAACTGACACTCCTCTGAACTGCCAACTAATAAAGTTTCTTCTAGCTCATGCACAAGCACTAAAAAGTAACCAAGTGCCCTGCTCGCAAAGAATAAATAAGGCGGCCAACCCAGAAGCGGACCGCACTCCTGAACACAACGCAGAATAACACCAGAACACTGGAAGGTACATTTTAAAGGGACTAACTAACGCTCCAGAATTACTAAACTGTACATCACGCTTGTTAATATGTTTTATTCTTTTAGAAAAAAAGAAAAGAAAAAAACAAGGGGGAAATTAATAATATCTTTTAATCATAGCATCTGTTTTAGTAAATATATTGTTATGGTTTTAATTAACTGAAACAATAAACTCTTTTGACTTAGTAGAACCGTGAGTTACGTCTCCCTTGTTTTAGGCAAACAGGGCCTCGCGGGCTGCAAGGACATTACCGCCCCCCCCCACATACGGGCTCGGCCCCACCTGTGCAGCATCCGAGCTTGAAAGGCTGACCCTCTCTACATACCTGTATACCTCATTACCTCCACATCCATCTCGCTTCTCTCCATTACGCAATGAGGCCCCTGCGCTTCGTAGACACACCCCGTACCAAAATAAAAATGCACTGCCCCCTCCACAATACCTGTTCTTTTGTGTCTGTAGACACAGTATGGGTGGGTGCGGTGCGCTCACTCCAGCGTAGGTTCCTTGGAGCTGGTTCTTCTCTCTTCCTGGCTCCTTTTCTTCGGCAGCGTTTCTTCCGACCTGGATTCTTTCTTCTTCTGCCTGGATACTTCCCTTCTCTGTGAGTTTTTTGGGACGGGCGGTGACTCGGGTTGTGGCTCAGCTTTCTCGTGGCTGGTCTGCACGTATCAGCGTTGTGCTCTGATTTTGGTGTGGAGAAGTGGCACGAGATTTGGCCTGGCCGTGCGGCCTGACTCGACAGGACTCCTTGGGCTATGGAGTTCCATAGGGAGTGTCGGGGCACTTCAGAGCGGTGCTCTGTTTGTCGCTCTGTCTGGATGGCACGGAGGCAGCTTGGTGCTGCATGCTTTTGGCCCTTGCTTGTGGATTTTGGGAGTGCTGTGCCTCTCAGTGTCTGCGGTGCATGTCTGCTTGTTGGGATGCGGTGCTCCTTTCTGCTGGCGATACAGTCTCGGCGGGTGGGTCACTCTGCTCCTCCCTCGTTCTTGTCTTGCAGGGCCTGTGGTCTGCGCTGCTTATCTCCGGTCGGCTAGTGGGCATTTTCGAGTTGCTGGGTCTCCTCCTCGCTGCTGGGAGTCGTTGCCAGTGTTGTTGGCACGTTCTCCCTTGTTTTTGTTGCCGCCATTCCCGGAGGTCGGCGGTACCTTCCTCTGGTCTGGGTGGGAGGTTTGCTGTGCCTTTCTCCGGCCGGGGTGTGTGATTGCCTGTGCGCTGGTCGCACGGTGGGCAGTTGGGGGCTCTGCCGCAGCACGAGCCTGGGTCCTTTGGTGCTTCTGCGGCCACTTTGCGGGGCCCACGGCCTGGGTGCCTTTTTCTCATGCGCGGTGTGTGCGCTTGTTGGTCTGAGGCACCTCTCGGTTCCTGCTGGCGATGCTGTGGGGGGTGACTGCGCAGTTTTGGCGTCTCCCAGCCTGCTGGTTCCCTGTTGGGATCTGGGAGGGTGCCTGTCCCCCTTTCTTTTCTTTATTTCTCTCTTTCAGGCCAGGGGTGCTGTTTTGTGTATCCTGTGGCCCACGTGGGGGGGGGGGACTGCATCTGCTCGCGGTGCAACAGACTTGTCCCTACCTTTGTGCTGGTTTTGTTCTCCCGGCCGGAGGTCTGCGGTGCCTTTTCTCCGGTGGGGCGTTGTTGCTGGCTCTCGGCTTCCCTGTCAGTGGTGCTCTGGGGAGTGTTTCTGGCTGGCACTGACTTGTTTCTGTGTGGGGCGCCACGGTGTGGTGCGTTTGTTTGGTGCCTAGCGGGGCCTCGTGCAGTGCAGTGCTCTGGTTTTCGTCCGGATGGTGGGCTGCAGTGCCTTTTCCGGCCTGTATGGGCGTTTGGGGCCTTGGCCCTCTGGTGTCAGCTCTTTATCCTGTGGTGCTTTTCTATCTATTTTGTCCAGGCCCGCTTGCGGCCCTCAGCGGTGATTCCCTGTCTCTGGCTCCTGTTTCTTGCTGGGGCTGGGCTTTCGTGCTGGGTGTCCGTGTCTTGCCACAGGGGTTTGTGCAGGCTTGCTCCTACGATGGTTTGTCGACGTCTGGTCTTTGGTGTCGGTTGCCTATGGGGGTGGGTGCCAGGGCCTGCGGCTGGTCCGGCCTGGGTCCCCTGCTCTCGTCTGTTCTCAGAGGTTACGCAGGGTTGGGCTTGGTTATTGCTCGCATGGGATTCCTCAGGGTGTACCTGGTGCTGTAGCTGCATCGGTGGGGGTTGCTTTGCTGCTTTTGGCCTTGGGTCTTGCCAGATTGTCTTTCTGGTTTTCCCTGTCCGCCTGGCCTTTTCTTCTGGGCTTCGGCTCTTTCCTTCCTTATGGGGGCTTGTCCTCTGGTGGTTGCTGCAGGGGTTTCCCTTCATCCTGGTGGTCCTGTCTACCCGTGTCTGGCGTTGTTCTGTTCCACGTGAGGGTTCGGCTCTGTCATGGTTCCTGGGTTTTGGGGCCTCCTTCCCCTGCGGCTGTCCCTGGGCTTGTCGCTGCGCTTCGGAGCGGTGCTCTGGCTGTCGCGGTGGCTTGTTGGGCCCCTCGGTACGGGTGCTGCTCCCTTTTTGCCCCTTCTGTTTCAGGTGCTGGGCCTCTCGGCCTCTGTGGTGGGGGTCTGTTGATGCTGGGTGCGGTGCTCCTTCCCTTTGCCCCTCCGTTTGTCTGGGTTGGACGTCCTTTTTTTTGTTTTGTGCATTACGGTGCTCTGTCTGTTGTTGTTGGGTTGTTTCCTGACAAAGTGAACTGTCCTTTTCCCATTTCTTGGGGGTTTGCCTGTGTTCTGCCTCTGTGTCTGCGTTGCGGTGCTTGCAGGCCTAGCGCTGTTTTTGCTGGGGGCGTCCCCCCGGCTGCTGGGCATCCGGGTTGGATGCTGGGCAGGGCTTTGGGCTGGCCTTCCCCTGCGTTTCTGTGCTTCCTCTGTTTTCAGCTTCCTGTGGCAATGGGGGCCTTGGGGGAGGAGTGCACTCCTGCCGGGGTCCCTGTTTTCGGCTTCGGTGTCTGTTTGGGCTGTTGCTCGTCGCTCTGGGGGCTTCTCTGTGTGCAGTTTCTCCCCCTTGAGTATGGCTGTGGTCTTTTCTCTTTGGCTTCCCCTGTGTGCTGTTTGGTGGAGTGCCGTGGTGGCTTCTTTCAGCCTGGTTGTTACGTCTTGGTTCCGCCTGTTGGCGGTTTCTTGTACTGGGCCTCTTTGCCTGCTGTTCCGATGGTTTGCCGGCCTCTGGTGGCTTTTCGGTCGGTTGGCTGGCCTCTGGTTTTGGCCTTGCCTGCCTTATTGTACCGGTGGGGCATGTGTACCGGTTTCGCAGGTGCTGTTGTCCCGTCCTGTGGTCTTCCAGGGTGTTGCATCTGCAGTTCTGGTTGGGGGTGTCTGTGTCCTGCGGCCTTTAGGCCCTGGTGGTTCCTGCCTGCGTCTGTTCTCAGGCGTTCGGCGTTGTCGGCCTTGGTTCGTTCCTGGTTGTGTGGCTGTCTGGGCTTGCCGGGTGCTGTGGGCTTCGCTGTCTCCTCTTCCTGTGGCCCTGCCGCCGTGGGTTGCCTGTTCTCGTCTGCTCCCGGGGATTGGGCTGGGTCGGGCCTGATTCATGCCTGGATGGGTGCCCGCCTGGGTGTGCCGGGTGCTGTTGGCTTGACTCTCCTGGCTTGTGGTCTGTGTTTTGTGGCTTTCCGTGGTCCGGTTTGGGCTTTGCCCTCTTCGGTTCCGTGGTTGGGCGGTGTTCTCTGGCTCCTGCTTCTCCCATTTCTGGGTGGTTGGGGCGGCGCTGTGGCCCTGTGCGTTCTGCTTGGTTCCTTTTTATGCTCCTCTTGTGGCCACGGCTTCTTTCGCTCCTTGGGGCGCCGGTGGCGGCCTCCTCTGCTGTCCTGGACTGCTGGGTTCTTTTGGTGGCTGGTGGGCTGTTGTGGCTGCCCCTTGTTCCTGCCTGGGTCCCCTGGTTTTCCAGTGGGCTGCTCCCCATTCCTTTTCCTTCTGTGGGCCTTTCGGCCTGGAGTGGGTTGGCGTCTGACTTCCGCCGTGCTGCCAGTTCCTCGGGCTGTGCTCCTGGCTTGGGTTGTCTGGTGTGCGCCTGTCCTGTGGCTGGTTGGTTGATGTGGCTGTTTCCGGTGGGGTGTTTGCCTTTTGACTCTGGGGCGTTCTTGCCTGCTTTCTTTTTGCGGCTTGCGTTCCTGCGCGTCCCCGTTTGTCCGCGTCTTCTGTGGTTTTTTGGGGTTCGCTGTTCTGTCTGGGCCCTTCCAGTTCCTGCCGTTTGGGCTCTGGGCTGTTTCCTGTGGGGCCTGGGCGTGGGTTGCCCTAGTGTCTGTTCGGGGTCCTCTTTTCGCTGCTCCCCGGTTCGGTTTGGGGATGTTGGGGGGTGTCGTTTTGGGGTTGGTTCCCCAGCGGTTTCCTTGGTCAGCGGGCCTCTTGCTGGTTTTCCTCTGTTGACCTTGTTCCAGGGTCCTTGGCGCTGGTGAGGGTCTTGCTTCTCCGGTTCTGTGGCCCTGTGGTTGCGTTTTATCCTGGTGCCTTCTCAGGCATTTCCGGGGTTGGCGTCTTCCGGTTGGGGCTGGGTGGCTGTCGCTGCCTTGGTCTCTCGGCTTTGGTCGCCTCATCTGTGCAGGTGCCTTTTGGGGGTCTGCCTGGTCTCCTTTGGCTCTGCATTGGCTCTTGGTTGGGGGCTTGGTGTGCTCGTGCGCACATGGTTCCCTTTTCTGTTTCTCTGCTGCTGGTGCTCTGGGCTAGCCTTTCTGGGCTTGGCGGTCCCGTGGCTGGGGTCTGTTGGTCGGTCTGGTCTCCTGTTTCGTTGTGGGGTGGTCCTTCCCTCGGTGGATGTGTCCCTCTTGGGGCTTTCCCTCCTGTTTGGCGGGTGTTCTGGTGTTCCCTTTTGTCTTTTGTCTGTGGGGGGTTGCGCCTTTTGGCTCTGGCTTTCCTCTGGGTTTTGGTCGGCTGTGTTGCGTCTGGCTTGCCTTTCCTGTTTGTTTGCCCTTCTTTGGTGCGTTTTGTTACGATGTTCTGGGCTTGTGCTTGGACAGTTGGCCTGGTTTTTCTTGGCTTGGCATGTCTCATTGCGTAATGGAGAGAAGCGAGAGGGACGTGGAGGTAATGTTTCTATTACTTACCAGTAATCACATTACTCCTAGTCCTACTCTCGCTTCTCTCCATTACGGCCCGCCCTCTCTCCCGGTTGCCCGGCCAACTGTGTCTACGGTGGCTTGGTACGTACAGGTATTGTGGAGGGGGCGGTGCATTTTTATTTTGGTAGGGGCTGTGTCTACGAGACGTAGGGGTCTCATTGCGTAATGGAGAGAAGCGAGAGTAGGACTAGAAGTAATGTGATTACCGGTAAGTAATAGAAACATTAAAATGGTTGGAATGGAGTAAAAGAAAATACGACGGTCCCTACTGTAACGTATTTTTCTAAATAATGTTACGTCATATCATGCCACGCCTAAGGGATTGCTCGTTATATGAGCTGCTTCCTGTGAGGAGTGATCGTTCTCACGGTGCGCGGCAGCTGTGTACTTTCTTTCAAAACCTCGGTGTTTGTCGGTAAACACAGGCTGCTCCTTCGCCATTAATCCCTGCTCTAGTTCATGCCAGACACACTGAAATGGGCAGATGCAAGGCGTGTACCATGTACTCGGTACTGCTATGACGCGTTAGGATGTCAGTTGATTAACTCAAAATATATACCTTTAACTGTATTTCTGCAACTAACGCGATCGATATGGCAAATGTACACACGCGTTTGTACATGCTTAACTTTCTAATGTGAGAGGTTTAATGGTGTCCGTGGTGCCAGTTCGCCAGTATCGCGAGCACAAGCTTGGAGGCGGTATGGTCAAGGCAGGTGGAGTTTGATGTAAATAAACTTCGTGCAGATGTTGTGCTGTGTGTGTGGGGGGGGGGGAGGGGGCTGTTTGCAGTTTTAAGGTGAGCGCTGAAGGCGATCTTTGCAGGTGAGGGGGAAGTGTTAGGAATAAATATGGGGCGTATTGTCAGTGTAACCTACTGGGTGGGGTGTGTCTGAAGGGTATGACGTTTGAAGTTGTCCTCTTATGAGGACAGCAGGAGTGGTGACTGCAGCCAGTGCAGGTTGGTCGGTTGGGTTGGGGAGAGGGCACATCTTGTCAGTGTTACGTGGGCGTGCCTCCTGTGGGCAGCAGGCTCTGTGTGGGATGGGTGCGGTGCACGTCAGTGGGCGGTGGTGGTGTCAGGTAGAGGGGCGTGCTCGCCGCGTGCAAGGCGGGCCTGCACAGTTACTCCAGCCTGTTGCACGTGCTTCTGAACTTCCAGATCGCCTGCAAGCAGCGCCTAGTTACGATTTAATGACAGCCCGCCTCTGCTCCCAAACTCATTAATGGTGCAGGGCTCGCTGCACCCTGTCACATTGCTTCCAAACTTTCCATCAGGCGGGAGTATGAACGCTTTCAGCCAGCAGCCCACTACTGCGCAGCCGAGCACCCTGCCGCCCCCCAATGCCCAGGACATCCTTGACATGGCTGTGTACTGTGACAACTTCAGCGTGTACCAGCAGAACCTGCACCACCATCACCACCACCACCCGCAGCGCTCCTCGGCCGCCCACCCGGCCAGCTACGGGCTGAGTGACTTCAGCGCGCCGGCCTCCAACCCTTACCTGTGGCTCAATGGACCGGCCCTCAACCCGTCGCCCTACCTCTCCGGCGCCAACGGGTCCTCGTACATCCCGTCGGGCTACGCGGCCAGCCAGAGGCCCTTCCTTGGGGCCGCCTCCGGCTTTGGGGGCGCCGACCTCGGCTGGCTGTCCCTGTCCAGCCAGCAGGACTTCTTCAAGGTGGTGCGGCCGCCCTACTCGTACTCGGCGCTCATCGCCATGGCCATCCAGCACACGGGCGACAAGAAGCTGACCCTCAGCCAGATCTACCAGTATGTCGCCGACAACTTCCCCTTCTACAAGAAGAGCAAGGCGGGTTGGCAGAACTCCATCCGCCACAACCTGTCCCTCAACGACTGCTTCAAGAAGGTGCCGCGGGACGAGGATGACCCAGGTGAGGAGCGCTGCCCGGGGGATGCTGGTGCCAGTGGGGCAACTTATGCCTCCAGCGGCGCGAGCCATGCTTTCGATATGAGCAGCCCTGGTTTATTTTATATGTAGGGCGAGAATGTGAGATACAGCAATAACTTGTAAAGATAGCGCCAGTTCGGTATCCTGAACTCATTCTTAGCATGTTGGTTTTACACTCTTCCGAAGGGCACTTTTCACTCTTAGTGCATCACTTTCAGGTCTTCGGTACACCTGGCTAGCCACGCGTGCGATTCGTATTATAGGTTTCAAATCAGCAGAGAGAACATCATTCAATGTCCGTGGTCGAACATAGTGATATTAAGTTGGGTTAGTAATCGTTTATAAGCAAACGATTGCAAAAAGAAACGTAAAATATAAGTTTAGCTATTGCATAAGAAAAAGTTGTTTAACACGCTTCAAATAAGAAAACATCATACGTGCGCATGTTTTTTGAGCTGTGAATGACTAAAATAGTGTTCATTATTGATTTTCAACCAATCAGAACCTTGAAACAAGAATAAACTCACCAGTCAGATTCCCATAACGTTATTGAACTGGTGCACCTTTTATAACACACCTTTTAGATATGACTTGTAACTGTGAATGTTTCCCATTTCTCGGTTACATGCAGCACTGGTTTCTCAAAACGTAAATATTATTATAACATATCCGTGCAAAACTTTCATATATTGAATAACGTGTACAATGTGCTTATTGATTTCATATAATTGGAAGCTTAGATAAAATCGTTCACGGGTGAGATTTCTTTCTCATTCTGTTATTATTTGACCCCAAGCACGAGAAACCAGTTAAATAATGTAAATACATCATGCCCCTTGCCTGCCCAGAGGAGGTAAACAAACCGCAAACATTATATGCAGTTAGCTATGCATTGTCATCAAACCAGTGGAATGAACAGTCGTTGCAACTTTTTGTCCTGCTGACAAAAGATGCTTTTAAAATAGAGTATTTCAAATAGGAAACATTTGATTGTAGTCCCACCTCCTGAGTAACCAATGGAATAGTTGCTCTGTCTTTTCACTGTATGCTAAAAACAACATAAGGGTCCACAATCATACTCAATTTTCCGTTTTACCCATATTTTTAGTTAACACCTTTTTCTTGTTTGAAAATGCACATAACTAGCATGTTACACTCAACCATGCATTGTGATATTAAAAAGTAAATTCGAAACTAATAATTCTATTCTTTGGTCTTGGTGACAAAAATAAACGAGTTGACATTTTTATGTGCCACCCTCTTCTCGATTTTTGACTCTAAGCAATTGGCTATTTATAGTTTTGTTCCCACGACATACATGCAAAAAAGCAAGAGTGTAGTTTATTGTAAAGTTATCTGAAGCATAGGTGCCACCATCGAACTAGCGTGGGTTAGGATCATCTATCTGGCTGTCTGTCCCTTGTAACAAGATAACTTGGTATACCTTTGTACTTTAAAAAAAATCTATAGCTATCCATACTTTAGGCATTAAAATTAGCCGTTGCTAAAGTGCATTATTATTTTAAAAAATGTCTTTCATTTCTTTGCTTTTGGAATAGCCTCGTCCTGGCTCCAAGGAGCAGGCTCTACACAGCAAATCTTATTGTATAGCATCAACAGCTCAATATGAGCTCCAGGTGCTGTATATGTGTGGGGTCCAATTGAAATTGAATTACAGAATGGTGGAGCCATGTAACTGGGGCAGTGCTTGACAGTTCACTGTACCCTTTTTTCTAAATATTTACAATTTAAAGGACATGCACCTAAAGTAATTTGCCCAGACTCAAATATTTTTGGACAAATATCACAACTGAGATTAAAATCGAGGTTTATCCGTTCTACTATTACTAACTTTACATCTAGACCATATTTGCTCTAAATAACAACACCCAGGCCACAAAATCTACAAGTAGTATCTTCCTTTCTTTGCTATTATGTAACTTTACTATTGAGACCAATAATCACATAAAAGGTGTATGCTTGTGCTTATTTTGTGCTTGTTTTTTTCTCTTCAGGTAAAGGAAACTACTGGACTCTGGACCCCAACTGTGAGAAAATGTTTGATAACGGCAATTTCAGGAGGAAGAGGAAAAGGCGGTCAGAGTCAGTAGCTAATACCCAGAATGCGGCCTCTGAGAAACCAGAGGACAAAGCCGGCGATCTGAAAGGGTCTGTCAGCAGAACCATGCTGGGGCCCGAGCCTACCGAGCTACAAGAGTGCTCCCCCGCTGGAAGGGAAATCAAGGCCCCTGCCTCAGCCCTGGACTCCACCCCGACTTTTCCTGGCTTCAACCCCAGCTCGGACTCTGCGCCAGGTGGCCATACATCCTTTGGGACCCGTCCCTTCACACAAGGCAGGCCGCAGTCCGTGACTCGACTGAGCCATTACAACACAGGGGCCAGTGTGGAGCCTGGGGCCCAGGCTCAACACAAACTGAACTACTATGTGGCCCAACAGGGGCAGCAGCACGCTGGAGTAGGGGCATCTGCCTTGAGCACGTTCAGCGTCAACCACCTGGTCTACCACAGAGAAGAGTCTGAGGTCTAAAGAGTATAAACAAGACTTCTCCCCTCCCCAGGCTTCATTGGTAGGATCCACAATCTACACTCTGATGTTCCCCACCATGAACATGTTCAGTGTCAACCACTTGTTCTACCATAGAGAGGAGTTTGAGGTTTAAAGAGCATGAATAAGGCTTTTCTGTTCTCCCCTCCCCAAGCCTTTTCGGTATAATCCACAGTCTAACCACTGAAGGTCCTCACCATGAATACTTTCATTGTTCAAAAACTTGGTCTGCCATGGAGAGGACCCCGAGGTTTAAAGCTGGGTCTATTTCCCCCATGCCTTAAGTAGTGTCTACGATCCACACTCTGAAACTCCCCACCATGAACACTTTCGTCATCAAACATTGGTCTACTCTATGAAGGAGTCTGAGGTCTTGTTTGGTTGAAGTGGACTTCCACCCAGCTCTCCCCTCTCATGCCTTATTGGTAGATTCCACACTCTGCAGAATGAAGCTCCTCAAAATGAACACTTTCAAGGTCTGCCCCAGAGAAGAGTCAGAAGTTTGAAGGGCACAAAAAGGTCTCCCAACCCCCATGTCTCTTAGTCGGCACACTGAAGCTCCAAACCATGCACACTTTCAGTGTCAACTACCTGGTTTACCATTGAGATGAATTGATGTGCTTAGAGAGGACTTGTTGTCCACACCCCCATCTGTCTTATTTGTACACACTATGTACTCCAGAGTGTAGCAACGCCTCAATGATGTATGGCATGGCAATGCCTATATTGCAGACTGCCCTTGTATATGTACCCACAGGAGAGTGTCCTAGTTACTGAAACTGAAGAACACCAAATAATAAACATTGGCTGTTCATGTTTGATTATAATTTTAACAAACACACAGGGTTAGGATGGGTACTGAATTTTTGTAAAAAGTGCACTGATAGTGAAGACAGAACTATTTTTGTAGAACATTTGCAAACTATGAGTTTCAGATTATGCACTGCAGTATAATACTACAAGAGAGACACGTGTAGCATTAACCCCTCAACGTGCACTGAGCTTCCCACCTGCGCAATTTAATGTGTTGTTCAGTAACTTTTGATATGCCACTACAATGTAGTTCTTCCTCTAGTGAATGTGATTGTTGTAAATAAAGAAAAGTGTTTATGTTTTGAAAGTAATATGACTGCCTCAACCCAACTTATTGAGCTATTATGAATGTTACTCTGTAGTACAATTAATCCCATGCATTTCTGGTGAGAGTGTGCTATACAATCTGTAAAAATATGCTATGATTGGTTCAGCCATACAGCACAAAGACTCTAGTCAAAGCAGCCAGGCGCTATGTGTCAAGGCAACGTTTTGTTTATACAAAACATTACATTTTGTATCAAGTGGTGGTGAAGTTATGCTTAAAAATTGGATAATTACTTCAAATGGTCGCCTTTTGACGCTAGTATCCATTGCCCTGATCTCGGGAGGGCACTTTTTAATTTACATCCGTGACAGTCACACCAACGTGAAGTGAATGCACCATCGAGCTACCAGACTGCCAAGGTTTGTGCTTACGAATTCCTTCCAGTACTGCTGCGGGGCAGTTTATAAGGGAACACGAGTGGTGTCACATAAAGGGAGCACTCGCAGGGCAATTTTAAGACATACATATTTGCAGTTTTGGGCTGACTGGTGTGCCTTAAACATTGGGAGAGTTAAAGAAGTTGCTTTTTTTACCACTTTACACATTGATAAATGCTTTTTACAGGCTATTTAAAGTAATGTGCTGATTTAATTGGAAATGTAGAACTATTTGATGACATCTCATGTAACAAAAGTGCTCAACAGAATACAACACAATAACATAACACAACGCACAATAATAAAACAAACACATAATGGGGCACCACAAAACAAAAAGCAAAACAGCAATTATTACAATAATAGATAAAAACACAACTGCGCAAAAGCATGTCTCCACCGCAACAATTAGGCACAAGTATTCTTGTCACACATTACCAAGTGAAAAAATCTGTTTTTATAGCAGCGTGGTAAAAGGGTGCTTGAACCAAGCTCTCAGTTAGTGAAGACAAAGGATTTTTAAAAGCGCCACTCAAAGTGTTTCACGATCACGCCCTTTATAATTTAACATTATTTTTCCAAACCTATAAACGGCAACAATTAGAGAACGTTACATCGGTGCACAGAGGGCGAACAGCACATGGCAGAGGTGCGACTGAACAGAATAAGACCTGCTTCCTCTTGTCACACAGGGCTGGAGTGAGGCCGGAAGCGGGGGTTTCTCATCGCTGACTGGTGGACCTGGAGAGTGGACCCTGCTGAACACTGAAGAGAAGACTGGGCCAGCAGTGACGACTGCCAGCTTAGGGGTTGTTGCTCTGCGTGCGTGCACGTGCGTGTGTGTCGTGACGTACTAAGAGTGTTCCCAGAGGTGAAAGAGGGCTACGATTGGCAGTACATTGGCCGAACACGTTTACATCCTTCTAGGATTGGAGCGTGTAGACAGGGTTGACGTCGACAGGAGGCCATGGCTCCGACAAACAAGAAAAGGCAGTTGAAGCAAACAAGGTTGAAGAAGGCAACTGCTTTTAAAGGCCTCACTTGCTCTTCGGTGTCGTGTGGCATCTGGATATTGTTGTACCACTCATCCAGGTGACCATCGCCTTCTTTAAATGCATCAGATATTTTATATCTGCACAAGCAGTTTAGTCACATCGATAAGGGATGGAAGGACACTCATGAGCCTACCTCAAAGACCGTTTACATGCTCCGACTTTTCTAGCAAACCTACAATTCTGTCAAATTATTTAATATATTATGAAAAATTCCATATATTCTACCGCTGCTGATTTATAGCACACAAGATATGCGCAAGAGATCCCGTCTCATGCCTGCTCACATCAGTGAAAGTGAGGGCCTCAAGGTTACATCCATCTCACTGTCCAAGGCCCTTTCCCCTTTACTTGGCAGTCAAATGAGGTGGATTACATTGTGCAATATACATGAAAGTGTATATTTCCATATGTATAATGAGATGGAGGAGACACAGTGGCGCTGGAAGTAGGGGTGCGTGGGTTGCTGTAGCAACACCATGTATCCTTTATAGAGACCTGATGGCCAATGAGCATTGAAGAGGTCTCTACTCATCTTGAAGCATTTACTGTGCCTTTAAGTTCAAACTGCTTCACGACAGGCAAACTCCAAGAGCTTTGTTTCCAGTTCATTGGTCCGATTGCATGTTTCGAGGATTTTTCATTTTGACGTGAGACTGTCTTCTAGGGATAAAGGTGAAAGTAGCGCTGTAAATGGGCAGGTACTAGCCGGTACTGAGTACCTGCACTGCTTTCATCTGAAAAAAAAGAGTACCTGCACTTCTCAGTACTGCTGCAATACAATCAATGGAAGAGTACCTGCACTTCTCAGTACTGCTGCAATACAATCAATGGAAGAGTACCGGCACTTCTCAGTACTGCTGCAATACAATTAATGGAAGAGTACCGGCACTTCTCAGTACTGCTGCAATACAATTAATGGAAGAGTACCGGCACGTCTCAGTACTGCTGCAATACAATCAATGGACGAGTACCTGCACTTCTCAGTACTGCTGCAATACAATCAATGGAAGAGTACCGGCACTTCTCAGTACTGCTGCAATACAATTAATGGAAGAGTACCAGCACTTCTCAGTACTGCTGCAATACAATTAATGGAAGAGTACCAGCACTTCTCAGTACTGCTGCAATACAATCAATGGAAGAGTACCGGCACTTCTCAGTACTGCTGCAATACAATTAATGGAAGAGTACCGGCACTTCTCAGTACTGCTGCAATACAATCAATGGAAGAGTACCGGCACTTCTCAGTACTGCTGCAATACATTTAATGGAAGAGTACAGGCACTTCTCAGGAGCAAGCAGGTTTTTTAAAAAGTGAGTACCTGCACTTTGCTATTTCCATTTAAAGTACTGGGTGAAAGGAGAAAGCCACAGATTTCCAGAGTTTATCTAACACATTTATAAAGAAGGACGTGTTGTTTTACAGAGTAAAGCACAAAAATCTCACAATATACCCCACCAGCATGGAAAGTACAATCAAGGCTCTTGGGCGATATCAGGCGATATCAATAGCCAGCACCCTCACTCTTAAAACTGTTTGAGTAGCACTGGGGAGAGAGAGAGAGAGACAGAAGGGGTAGAGATGAGCCTAACGAGGGCTAGTGATATGCACGCACAATATCTGAGGTGTGTATGAACACACTATGGGGCATATGTACATGCCCCTATCGCCACGGGAACGTCACTTTTGTAACGTTCCTGTGGCGATAGAGGCCTAGCTATATACAAGGCAGCGTTAAGCCACTTAACGTGGCTTAACGCTGCCTTGTACATAAGGCACCCTTTCACGCTATGGTTAGCGTGAAAGGGGCATGCAGTGGGTGTTGCGGTGGGCGTTCCACCGCAACACCCATTGTGACTTGACGCTGCCCCCTATGTACACGGGTGGCGTACATAGGAGGCAGTGCCAAAATTAAGACCAGGAAAACCCTGGTCTTAAGTTGGTGAAACGAGGAGAGATGCATTATTTCTCCTCGTTTTTGCTTTTTCCATGTGTGCTGCCTTGTGCAGTACACATGGAAAAGCAAAATGCCATGGTTTGTTTATGTACAGGAAGGTTTCCCTTACTGTACATAAACAAACCTTTAAAAATGCAATTCTGTCACTTTCATGTGTGCTGCATAAAGCAGCACACATGATAGTGACAGAATTGTATTTTAGGATTGTTCATGTGCAGGAAGGGACACCTTCCTACACATAAACAATCCTCCCCTGCACACAGACACCCTTGCACTCTGGTGCAAGGGTGTGTGCCTTGGTGCTAAGTTGCTAAACTTAGCGCCATCGCAGGGGGAAACGCAAGGGTGCACCGCATTCTTGTAAATATGGTGCAGCCTTGTGTTTCCGAAGTGGCGGAGCTGTCGTTAAGCCAAGGAGGCTAATGACATGCTCCGCCACTTCATTGTACATATCCCCCTATGTGTGCTGCCAGACACACTGCTAAGCTATGCAAGTAAATAACCTGAGGTGCAGACAACCTTTTCTTACTGCCATTACTGCAGTGCTGGAATTGGAAAACATTTACTACACAAACCCATAAATTAGAGGTCAAGGTGCGGCAGAGGAAAGAGGGCGGAGTCACGAGGGGCGGAGGGTGAAAAACTGAGTCTGACCAGTCAACTTATACATTTATGTAAAAAAAAAATCTACTGCCAAGAAAGTGGCAAACAAGGACCTATGTGACAGTCACTATGTCCTAGATTACTTCATTGTTCATAAAGAAGCTGCATTTTAAGATAATTTACAGGGTAAACGCACCTGCTGCAGAGATCATTGTGTACCCAGTGCCTTTGAAGGGATTATAAAAGTGGTAAGATAACTCTAGTGATTAACAAAGTTCTGGGAGAGATCTGTGTCATGTCCAGTCACGGTTTACAATCATGAAGTAGCACAGGCTGTTAGTGTGCGTGCACATTGTGTAACAAGCAGATCACAGAGTTGTATTTTAGTTAGAAAGGTAAGTGGGCTACTGCCTTTAACACTGAGCTCGATTTGTTACTTCCACTTCATAAATTGCAAGCCTTCTAATATAGCACAGTGATCTATTAACCAGCATCAAGGAGCTGAAGGCAAACTGTATGTCTTCGGTTTATATCCTTATTGTTTGTTCTCAAACTGTTGTTATTCTATGATTGCAAAGAAGAGTTCTTTTCGGAAGTAATAAAGTCTTGTTAGTACAGACAACCACAATCGCTGAGTTACGTTTTATGTCCTGACTTTGTGTCCCTCCCTACTCTTCACTTGTAACATATAATATCTACAAGTATGCATGATATGTAACTGCTACACCATATAACCTTCATCATTTAAGTAACATTTCTCGTACATTGATTTACACACTTGGTTGCTTTATTGTGCCTCTGTGTGTATTGTAAAGTGCTCTGACACCCTACACTGGGTTGAGAAGCACTATAAAAGAATTAAAAAAAATTGGGTGCCATTTAAATCAATATTATAACTGCTGATACAGAGAGATAAATCCTGCATTCTTAAAGTGCAAACACATCTCTTACATAGTTGAAAAAAGTTAAAAACCAACTGTAGGAAGGTGGAATCTGACTATATGGTTGCCCCCACTTTTTCCTGGTGTTTTGCTGGTTTATGACTTAGTTGGACTGGGACCCTGCTATTCAGGGCCCCAGTCTATCTGCTCTCTCTAAGCGACATGGAGTGCACTCTAGGTGCACTAGTGATTGGATACTGTGGTGCCTTATGAGTCCCTAGTATATGGTACCTTAGGTACCAAGGGCATAGGTACTTCACAGGCCTACCAGGGGCTGCAGCATGTATTATGCCACCCCTGGGAAGCAGTCTAAATCTGACACCACAGGCCTGCTACTGCAGCCTGGGTGAGGTGGTGCTAGCACTCCTCACTGAGATATAGGTTTCCTATATCTCTCCTGCACACACATATAAACCTATCAGTCACCCCTAAGGCAGGCCCTATCAATCCTGAGGGCAGGGTGCTTGGCTTCTATGTGAGGGGGTGCCTCTGCCTGAGCAGGGCCCCTCTGCAGCTCTCAGAGTCTATTCTCTGGTGCTGTTTGTGGATGCGGTTAAACCATATACTATTAAGTGCATTATATCCTCGCGGTAAATGCTAACTTTGGAATGGCTGCATCAAAACATGTCGTGTTTGGTGTCAAACATCTTGGAATACTACCCCCCCGCCAATCTTGGCGGCGGGGTAGCATTCCACCCTTCTAGAGGGATAAGACATGTACCTGCTGTGGAAACGCGGTAGAATCCTAAAGAGCCCTGGCATCACAAAATGGATGCCACCAGTCACAGACACTGGGCTGCCCTCCTGCTGATGACCGAAACTCGCAGTGGAGGAAGCCCAACAATAGGCATCCTGTCACAGGGAGGTGTAACCACCTCCCAGACAGGGTTTAGTGTATTGGGGCTGGGTGGGTGCACTCTTAGAGTGCTTTGAAGTCCTGCACTGGGGAGCAGAAGGCTCCTCTGTGCATATGCCAGTTCAAACCAGCTCAGGGGCTACCTGCCCCTGCTCTGGCGCGAAGCTGGACAAAGGGAAGTGGGTGTAGCCACCCCTCCCTTGACCCTCCCATAGGTGGGGTCATAGAGCTAGTCCATCCCCTCTTTTCAGTATAAGAAGGGGAACCCTTGAACTTGCTAAGTCAGATAACCCCTGGACGACGCTCTACAGAAGAATCCTGGCCCTTCGACGTTCCACTACCTTTGGAAGACAGAAGAATCTCCCTTGGAGTCAAGGAGTGACTCCCCTGCTTGGCAGGCACCAAAAACGACAACGACGGTCGCAAACTACGCCGCTCCCGCCGGAGTCCGAAGTCCCTGCAGCCCAGGAAGTGGATTTCCTGACCTCTCCCAGGCCATCGTGAGTCCCCAGCGAAGCTGAGGCAAGTGGACCCCACGAGTAACGAGGAACCGTGACCCCTGGGTACCGTGCACTATTGTCGAGTGCAACCATTTCACAACGTTCTACGAACTTGTGCTTTGGACCACGTGTGGTCCCGACCTCCAGCAGAAATCCCTCCGAAGATCAGAGGCCTACACCGTCCCGAGTGACCGTGGGCCCCTGTTGAGTGATTCCGCCCGAGGTGTCTTCGCGATCCCTTGCCCGCTGGCTTGTGGGTCCCCAGAAGACTTCTTAAAGAAACCAAAGGGCTTCCCTGGTTGCTCCAGGCCTGCCCTGACTTACCCTCGCTGGGTGAGTTCCACAGACCTTGCTGGTCTGCGCCATCGACTTTTCTCCATCTCCCCGAGACTTGCGGCTGCCAAGGCTTGTTGGCTCCGATCGAGTTGCCGACACCGCAGTCAGCTGCAGACGTCGAGGACACACCGAATCCAGCTCCTGGTCGTCGTCGACACCTCCTGGACCACGTGGCTGAAGAGTCAAGGCACCCGCAACCGACCTGAAGCGACCGACGACGGTGGGCATCCATCTTCCTTGCCCCGGGTCACTGCCAAGTGACTTTGAACACTGTCCCCTCTGCTTTCAGGTCATCCTTCTTCAGAATCCAGGCTTGGATTCCACCGGACACTTCTTCAGCTCCCGCAAGCAGCAAGTCTTCTTTGTTCGCCATTGAAAACGACGCCGCGACCCGACACCAAAGGACACCTGTGCACCCGGCTTCCCTGGGTGAGGTAACTCCAGCACTACGGTGCTCCTGTGGGTGTGGGCCCTAGAACTACTTACCCTGTAAGTGACTTGCTTGTAGGTTCTCCCGAAGTATCCTAAAACTCTTTATTTCCAACCGCGACTTGCCCCATTGAAGTCAACGGCGATCCGCGCCTGTGTATCTACACTGCACGCGTCCCCGTGGGTCCTTTACTTACCTGCCTTGGGTGGTTTCGTGAGGCCCCTGCACTTCTGAAGGCCCTAGGCCTTGTCTCCCTGCAAGTCGTTGTCCCTAAGTCTCTTACTTAGTATATGGTCTGGTACGCCCCTAGGGCCCCAGCCATATTTTGTGCTTAACTTATTGTGAAACGTTGATTTGTGCATATGTTTGTCTTCTAATCTCATAAAGAGATTAGTAGAGAGTTATTTAGAAATAAATACATATATATTTGATATATATACCTGTGTGGTGTCTTTTCATTTGGTGATTCAAGAGATTATATGGTAAAACAAGCTGCTTTACATTCCTCCGAGACTTAGCCTGAAGGCTGCTCTCCACAGCTACCACTAGGATAGCTTTCTTTAAAAGGTTGTCTTAAACCTATCTACCATAAGAGTCGATTTGCCCTGGTGCAAGGTGTCCACTTTAATTAGTGAACAGCATATACCAGGCCAACTTCTCACATTGGTGGGCAGCGTGTGGGATTCCAGCTTGCCATTGTTTTACCAGAAAATCTCTATTTGAATTACTAACTGAAAACCATTATAGGTACTCAAGGTACATATAAAGTCAAGCTTAGTATCAATAAGTTCTACTGAACTTAGAGCTGTGTGCCAAGGGACAGCACACCCTTTCCACAGCTCAAGCTAGGATCAGTAGGCCACAAACTAGTGTAGGTAGTACAACACTGCACAACACTAGAATGTCCTTAAAGGGTGGACCCAGTGGATCCACTCAGCCTCAGTATAAGGACATGGCTTTCTCTGACTTGAGAGCCATGTGTGTTGAAAGACACCTGAAGCTAGGACAGAGTCCCTCAACACTGCACCTGATAGATCTGCTGACAGCAGATGACCTTAGATTGGCTCTAGGAGCTAAAGGGTCTGAATCAGTGGGTGGGTCAGTCATAGTATCTGGGTCAGATGATGAAAATCAGAATGACCAAGACTCTGTGATTGAAGGGCCAGGCTTCAAGGGGCCTGAAAAGGACAGAGGAATTCTCCCTAAGAGAACTGACAGAGAGGAGGAGAGGCACAGATCCCCTTCCAGGGAATCTGACCACTCTTATCACTCTGGCAGAGAATTTGTCCAGCAGAGGAGCTCATACTTTTCCTTAAGAGAGACCTCCTCTGAGAGAAGGTGCAAACTGCTCCAGTATGAGGAAGCCAAAGTGGCCCTCAGAACCAAGCAGTTGGCACTGGATAGGGAAGCCCTGGAGATCCAGAGAGCTTCTAGAAGAGAGGGGTTAGAACCCCTGGTGGCAGCAACAGTGTCCCTAGAGGCAGAGAATATATTCCTGACCATAGGAACCTGAGCAAGGTTGTTCCTCCCTACCAGAGTGGGGATGATATCCACAAGTGGATAACTGCTATGGAGAGGGCCTGTAGAGTACAGCAGGTCCCCCAAAAGCAGTGGGCAGCAATCTTGTGGCTCTCCTTTTCAGATAAAGGAAGAGACAAGCTCCTCACTGTTAGAGAGGAGGATGCTGATGATTATGAGGTCCTGAAGAGTGCACTGATAGATGGGTTTGGCTTAACCACTGAGCAGTACAGGTTGAAGTTCAGAGATACCCAGAAGGCACAGACTCAGGACTGGACAGACTTTGTAGATTGTGCATCCAAGGCTCTGGAGGGTTGGCTGGTTGGCAGTAGGGTTACTGATTTCAAAGGATTTTATAATCTAATGATGAGAGAACAGATCCTTAATAATTGTCAAAACCAGCTTTTACACCAGTACCTGGTGGACTCTGATCTGACCTCTCCCCAAGAATTGGGAAAGAAGGCAGACAAATGGGTCAGAACCAGAGTAAGGCCTAAGAATCAGGGTGGTGACCACAAGAAAGATTCTACCAAGTCCCAAGAGAAAGGTGGGGATAAATCTAAGGATAAGTCCACTACAGGGCCCCAAAAGTCCTCTTCTGGGGGTGGGTCCCAAACTCCTTCCTCTCCTGAAAAGAAACCCTATTGCCATGTCTGTAAAAGCCTGGGCACTGGAAATCTGATCCCAGTTGTCCCAGGATTGGCAATAAAGAAAATGTTCCTCCAACAACTACTACTACCCCTCCTGGTACTACCAGTAGTAATCCTCCAGTTGGGAGTAGTGCACCCAAAAAGTTAGGTCCTTTTGCAAGAGGAACAGAGGTGGGCCCTAGTTCAGACAGGACCCCTCAACAGACTCCTCAGATTCTGATGGTGGTATAGGATTTGCCACCTTTACCGTGGGTCCCACAGCATTGGGCAGGTACAGACTGGAGCCAATAATTAATGGTCAGAAAGCTGTGGCATTTAGGGACACAGGGGCTAGTGTCACCATGGTGGCAGGGAAACTAGTCCCCCTCACCAGCTTTTACCTGAGTTTAAATACCAGGTGACCAACATTGATGGTGTCAGAACAGAGCACCCCATGGCCATAGTCAATCTCAGCTGGGAGGGGGTCACAGGCCCAAAAGAGTGGCAGTGTCCCCAACCTTACCTGTAGATTGCCTGATGGGCAATGATCTGGAAATTTCAGCCTGGGCTGAAATTGAACACCAAACCCATCTGAGGATGTTGGGTGTCCCTGTAAAGGTTAGTGGGGCTGTGATGGCCACAGCCCCAGCCCAAGATTTTGGAGAGATGGAGCCTGGAAGAATGGCCCACTCTCCCCAGAAGAGAGCACAAGGGTTGAAGAAAAGTCTTCTTCCCTCCAGACAGTAGGTAAGGGTCAGCCTCCTCAGGGAACTGACCCTACCCCTAGTGAAGGAACTGCCACAGAGGTAGTCAGGCCTGGCCTGGCCCCACCCCTGATGGCAGAGGACCCTTCCAAGGTGGTACCCAGTCTGGAGCAGGTAAACTGCCCCTCTCTACCCTGCCTCAGTCAGCCCAGGGCTGCAGAGGTCAGGGAGGTCAGTGGACCCCCAGGGCCCCCTGTCCAGAGGAACCCCCCATCAGCAGATTAGGGGCACCCAGTCTAGTAGCCCTAGCCAGGTGAAAATTCCTCAACCCACTGAGGGATCCCCCATACCTTTATGTAGGGACCTCCCCCAGAAGGACTCTGTTAGGCAAGGGCAAACCTGGAACCAAAAGGTTCCAAACATGCCATGTCCCTCCAGTGTTCCATCCAAAGGGACCCAACCCCCAGCTGTAGGCAGTCAAAGGTTGACCCTTAGAGCAAAGTGCAACTCAGTCATGGAAAGACAGGCATACATGGTGACCAGTGATCTGAGGAAGCTGAGGCCAACCTTCCTAGGGCCTCACTTCCCTACTCAGACACCCCACCAGCCTTGTACTTTACCAAAGCACACCAGAGGTAGTGATTCCCCATGGTGGAGACCCTCTCATACCCTTAGGGTGAGGGATTGCTTAGTGGACCATAAGACAGGGGGCAACCATGCTAGTGCAGGTGCTTCCTTATATGACCACTTAATCAATAAAGGCTCAACTGGTCAAGGTTAGCCTTATCTCCTTTCGTTTGGGGGGTTATGTAGGAAGGTGGAATCTGACTATATGGTTGCCCCCACTTTTTTCCTGGTGTTTTGCTGGTTTATGACTTAGTTGGACTGGGACCCTGCTATTCAGGGCCCCAGTCTATCTGCTCTCTCTAAACGACATGGAGTGCACTCTAGGTGCACTAGTGATTGGATACTGTGGTGCCTTATGAGTCCCTAGTATATGGTACCTTAGGTACCAAGGGCATAGGTACTTCACAGGCCTACCAGGGGCTGCAGCATGTATTATGCCACCCCTGGGAAGCAGTCTAAATCTGACACCACAGGCCTGCTACTGCAGCCTGGGTGAGGTGGTGCTAGCACCCTCACTGAGATATAGGTTTCCTATATCTCTCCTGCACACACATATAAACCTATCAGTCACCCCTAAGGCAGGCCCTATCAATCCTGAGGGCAGGGTGCTTGGCTTCTATGTGAGGGGGTGCCTCTGCCTGAGCAGGGCCCCTCTGCAGCTCTCAGAGTCTATTCTCTGGTGCTGTTTGTGGATGCGGTTAAACCATATACTATTAAGTGCATTATATCCTCGCGGTAAATGCTAACTTTGGAATGGCTGCATCAAAACATGTCGTGTTTGGTGTCAAACATCTTGGAATACTACCCCCCGCCAATATTGGCGGCGGGAGTAGCATTCCACCCTTCTAGAGGGATAAGACATGTACCTGCTGTGGAAACGCGGTAGAATCCTAAAGAGCCCTGGCATCACAAAATGGATGCCACCAGTCACAGACACTGGGCTGCCCTCCTGCTGATGACCGAAACTCGCAGTGGAGGAAGCCCAACAATAGGCATCCTGTCACAGGGAGGTGTAACCACCTCCCAGACAGGGTTTAGTGTATTGGGGCTGGGTGGGTGCACTCTTAGAGTGCTTTGAAGTCCTGCACTGGGGGAGCAGAAGGCTCCTCTGTGCATATGCCAGTTCAAACCAGCTCAGGGGCACCTGCCCTGCTCTGAAGCTGGACAAAGGGAAGTGGGTGTAGCCACCCCTCCCTTGACCCTCCCATAGGTGGGGTCATAGAGCTAGTCCATCCCCTCTTTTCAGTATAAGAAGGGGAACCTTGACCATTGCTAGTTAGATAACCCCTGGACGACGCTCTACAGAAGAATCCTGGCCCTTCGACGTTCCACTACCTTTGGAAGACAGAAGAATCTCCCTTGGAGTCAAGGAGTGACTCCTGCTTGGCAGGCACCAAAAACGACAACGACGGTCGCAAACTACGCCGCTCCCGCCGGAGTCCGAAGTCCCTGCAGCCCAGGAAGTGGATTTCCTGACCTCTCCCAGGCCATCGTGAGTCCCCAGCGAAGCTGAGGCAAGTGGACCCCACGAGTAACGAGGAACCGCGACCCCTGGGTACCGTGCACTATTGTCGAGTGCAACCCCTTCACAACGTTCTACGAACCTGTGCTTTGGACCACGTGTGGTCCCGACCTCCAGCAGGAATCCCTCCGAAGATCAGAGGCCTACACCGTCCCGAGTGACCGTGGGCCCCTGTTGAGTGATTCCGCCCGAGGTGTCTTCGCGATCCCTTGCCCACCGGCTTGTGGGTCCCCAGAAGACTTCTTAAAGAAACCAAAGGGCTTCCCTGGTTGCTCCAGGCCTGCCCTGACTTACCCTCGCTGGGTGAGTTCCACAGACCTTGCTGGTCTGCGCCATCGACTTTTCTCCATCTCCCCGAGACTTGCGGCTGCCAAGGCTTGTTGGCTCCGATCGAGTTGCCGACACCGCAGTCAGCTGCAAACGTCGAGGACACACCGAATCCAGCTCCTGGTCGTCGTCGACGCCTCCTGGACCACGTGGCTGAAGAGTCAAGGCACCCGCAACCGACCTGAAGCAACCGACGACGGTGGGCATCCATCTTCCTTGCCCCGGGTCACTGCCAAGTGACTTTGAACACTGTCCCCTCTGCTTTCAGGTCATCCTTCTTCAGAATCCAGGCTTGGATTCCACCGGACACTTCTTCCGCTCCCGCAAGCAGCAAGTCTTCTTTGTTCGCCATTGAAAACGACGCCGCGACCCGACACCAAAGGACACCTGTGCACCCGGCTTCCCTGGGTGAGGTAACTCCAGCACTACGGTGCTCCTGTGGGTGTGGGCCCTAGAACTACTTACCCTGTAAGTGACTTGCTTGTAGGTTCTCCCGAAGTATCCTAAAACTCTTTATTTCCAACCGCGACTTGCCCCATTGAAGTCAACGGCGATCCGCGCCTGTGTATCTACACTGCACGCGTCCCCCGTGGGTCCTTTACTTACCTGCCTTGGGTGGTTTCGTGAGGCCCCTGCACTTCTGAAGGCCCTAGGCCTTGTCTCCCTGCAAGTCGTTGTCCCTAAGTCTCTTACTTAGTATATGGTCTGGTACGCCCCTAGGGCCCCAGCCATATTTTGTGCTTAACTTATTGTGAAACGTTGATTTGTGCATATGTTTGTCTTCTAATCTCATAAAGAGATTAGTAGAGAGTTATTTAGAAATAAATACATATATATTTGATATATATACCTGTGTGGTGTATTTTCATTTGGTGATTCAAGAGATTATATGGTAAAACAAGCTGCTTTACATTCCTCCGAGACTTAGCCTGAAGGCTGCTCTCCACAGCTACCACTAGGATAGCTTTCTTTAAAAGGTTGTCTTAAACCTATCTACCATAAGAGTCGATTTGCCCTGGTGCAAGGTGTCCACTTTAATTAGTGAACAGCATATACCAGGCCAACTTCTCACACCAACTTCCAATAGTTTCTCTTAAATACTTTAACTGATACCAAGCTTTGCGCCTTTGTTTCCTCCCATTTCATCGCTGTCTAGGTTTTAGGCTCCAGATGGTTCCCAGCCAGGATGACAGTTAAACAAAATGAGAACTGATGGCCGTTTAAATCGGGCCTTTGTTTTGCGCATAGCTGGATGTTAAAATAAGAAAGCCCACTGCCGCCTACAGGTTGCTACTCCTAACAGAATGCTGACAAGTTCTGGCGCTGCTGAATGTGTCCCGGTGTCGGAAAATGACAACAGGACAAAATCAGAATGTTTGCCTTAATCGGCCAGATCCGTCCTAGAAATAGTGGCCAGAACCGGGATCGCCAGGATCCCCCTACTTACCCAAACCTGAGATGGAGTCCCTCGCAGAGGTGTGCAACCCACTCTCCCTGAGATATGCAGACACTGTCAGAAGTGTGCAAACTCTCTCCTTTACAAATGCAGCTATTCGAGCCCGTGACTTGTGCAGGCACCACACCAGATGTTTACACACATACTGCAGGAGATTTGCAAACAGCTTCCAGATGTCTACAGACGTGCAGAGACAATGTATCGTTTTTTTCTATATTTGGGTTGCGCAGAGCGACAGACCGACAAGACAGGGGTTTAGCTATAAATGGTGCAACAGGTTCTGTGGCACCAGGACCCACAAACGCGAGGAGCCCCTTATACCTCAATGATGGCTATATTTAACTGCTGGATCAGGGGCAAATGGTGCCACTTCCCTTGCTTGCATCAGGGCCCATGGCATCCTCGCTATGCTAATGAAATTACGCTTGCCTGTTTTAGCACCAGACAGATCGCGTGCTGACCATCAAAAACGTCTGCAGCGTTTGTACACAGAAAACTCTTTCTTGTTGCAGACACAAAAGATGCGCAGACACAAAAGAGCCTGTTTGTGTCGCACTCTGGAGCCCACAATTATGTGTAAGAGGAATTTGAGGTCTAATCGAGCGTCTCATTGAATCCGGTCCCCCACCGAGGCGCTCTTTAATTGCTGCTGCTCTGCTCACAGTGCACCCCCAGACCCCGCCCCCAAGGAAAGGCTACTCCAGACACCACAGACCACGGCGAAGAGTTGCTCTGTCACCCAGGGATGTCCCGCACTGCGGGGCAGATTTACAAGCCCCTTGCGCCACTTTTGCTTCATTTTTAACATGGGAAAATGACGCAAAAGTGGCGCAAGGGGCTTGTAAATCTGCCCCTTCGTGTTTAAATTAAACGTGCATTGCCAAAGTAAAAACATGGCAAGCGCACAAAAACACAGTTTCTCACGCGCTGCCCAGGTTTCCACCCATGTAAAAAAAATTCCGCAGTTTTGTCGACTCTACCGTTTGTAAACATTCACCACAACTAAACGGCCATTTCTGTAGATTACACACGCCATCTAGTCCTGATGTCTTTTCCAACCTATTCACGAATTCTACCATGTTTGATTGTGCTCCAGTTGACAGGTACCACCAAATGCAGTTGCAATACACTCTTCTAATCACTGTTGTGCTGAAGTTTGTGTGGTGCAGTTCAATAGGTGTCTCGAGGATTTTCGTCCTATAGGCTGCTTCTGTGCTTTAGGTTGGATAAGGGATTGATTTGACAGATTTCTGCCCAAATGTTTCTGTTGCAGAAGAGGAGGTTGGCTTGTCTGGATGTTGGCATTGCAGTATGAGGTTAAGTGAGCATTATCATTTGCTTGGTGCAGTCCGTGGAGGGCTTAGATCATCAGTCGTGACAATAAGGTGTGGCTGTTAAGGGGCACACAGAAGAACAGTTAGGTTTCCCCATCTGCAGGGCATTCAGAGAGGCAGATTTACAAGAAACTGACAGATCTGTAGAGATGCGTCAGTTTCCCTGCGCCAGCCTGCGAAACCCTTGCTCCACCATGGATGCGCCGTATTTAAAATACGGCGCACAATGGTGCAAGGATTGACAGATGCGTCAGAAATTCTGACGCATCTGTTGGCGCAAAAGTCACGCATTGCTGGAGTCGTGTCGCAAGCATGACGCAACTCCAGCAATACATGTTGAGGCCTATTCTCACTACACTGCGTCACTCCTTACGCCTGCTTCAAGTAGGCGTAAGGTTTTGACGCAGTGGCGTCCTAGAAGTGGCGCAGTGAAATCTTGTAGATTCCACTGCGTCACTTTTAATAGGCTTTCCTGTGTGGGAACGCCCACCCTGCATACATTATACCTGACGCAAGTATAATGTGACGCAGGGCTTTACAACGTGACGCATCTCCCTATATGCATCACGTTGTAAATTGGCCGCATTTTTTACACCGCTGCTGCGTCACAAAAGTGATGCAACAGCAGCGCAAAAGTGTCGCAAGGGGCTTGTAAATCAACCCCAGAGTTCTTCCAGCAGAAACATGTCGGTGTGATTTGTGGATTTTCAAGCTGCGTCGAGTATGGTGATCTGTGGAAAATCTGCTTTCCATGTGGGTTACCCCTTGGAGTTTTAACAGGCAGAGAAATAGATTAAAGGTTGCCCCTCCATAGCATACGAATTGGCGGCCCTGTGGTGGACGGGCTGTCAGGTCAAGGGTTTCATAAGGCAGAGTCAGCTGAGGCTCCAAATTCAGAAACCTACAGTTCCCCAGCCCGCAAAGGGAGCAAAGAAAAAATGAGTTTGGCAGCAGTGCATCCACTGTTTATTGGCATACCTCTCATTCTCATCCCACAGTCCCTCATTCGCCGAACTTTAATTAACCCCACAAGCTCCGAAAATGTCTTTATCGCTAGGTTGGAGGAAATCTGTCTTAACAATGAGCTCTTACAAATGTAGGAGCTTTTTGAGGTGAACTACAACCATGAGTTGGACAATAACGTTGTGTGTCCAGAAGCTTTATCTCCCTTCAAGGTGGGATATACAACTAGTGCCCAAAGGGAAACACTAACAAGGCAGACAAATTGAGAATGCTTGTTGGGCTGAGACTAGCATTCATAACATCAGGGTGCCTTTGGCTAAGGTAAATAAGACCCCAATAGATTCGATATGGGTAGAGCAAAAAGTGGGATACTCCAAGAAGAGACATGTATGGGCTAGTGCATCAACAAAGATGCCTAGTGAATGGAGAACTGCCTGGGACTATGAAAAATGGCCTCGCCGCAGGTGCATTCCTGCAACTTGGCAGGTGAAAACTACCAGACATATAATGGAAAGCATCCAATTGACTTGAGCAGCTTCTAAGCACTGGAATCTCTGCAAATGTTTTCAGGGATCCTGAATCAAGAATTGATGGGGATCCAATGTGATATCAATCACAAGGAGACCTACACCAGAGGTTGTGGTCTCATAGAATGAATTCCGCATGTGCTCCACCAGCCGGTTGGAGACGGAAAATTAAGTTTAAAGGACGCCGCCGTCAAGCAATCATTCCTACGGGGAGCCTGGACCTATTCTGTCCGATATTTCTCTGCAAGGCGTTCACAAGGTCTCCTTGTGATTGATATCACATTGGATCCCCATCAATTCTTGATACAGGATCCCTGAAAACATTTGCGGCTGTCAACATTTAATTTCTCCAACCCCGTCCTGATGAAGACCCGCCCCTGACGCTTATTCAAGTTGCGCTTCTACCTAGGGTCGAAACGTCGACGTTAAATTTATACTAGTTCATGCAACTTCGCGGACCCCAATTTAAAGTCGTATTTGGGCTGTGTATCTATGCTTTAATGATTGAACAGTATAGTATAATCATTTTATTGTCTCATGTTTGATCCACTTGTATATTATGTACAGCACCTTATTTATTTAGTCATCACTAGTCACTTCACTTGCACTTTAATTCACCTTATCGTCGTATTTTGTATTGCTTTATTGACAGCAATATTCATTAATATATGTACATGATACTCATGCAATACAAAGATCATTTTGTGTGGCTAAAAAATTATTGTGTCTTTGTGGTGTGTTCCGTACAAAAAGTCTTTGACTGTGAATCATTCCCTTCAGTCTATAATTGTTGACGTTTTTAGGTTTGTATCCATATTGTACAAAGCAATTGTTTCCTTCCCGACAGAACCACTTGTTTGTATATCACACATACCCAGGTTCTGAGGGCCACAGGGTTACCCCATTATCGCTAACACTTCAGGTTTTGGGCAGGTGGGACGGAGGAGAGGTATTGACACCTTGCTCTTGACCAGACTCCATAGTCAGATTGTAGATCTCATGGAATTGTTGCAGAACAGAAGTGGATCCCTGTAATCTTCTGTAAAGGGGGAAGAGGCTACCATGTGCTGCTCCGATTCCTATTTGTATTACAAACTTGCCGTTCTCTGCAGATGGCGGTTCCTGCTGAAATGTCCTCAATGGGGAGAAATTGGAATATTTAGTCCGAGCTATAAAGGGTTCTCATGTGCATGGAGTTTAGAAACAAAAGAGAGCTGCTGCTGTGTCACTAGACCTAGCTAGACACCACAATGTGCCTGAGTGGCACATTGCTCCATGCACATTGAGTGTTACTCCACTATCTCAGCAAAGACTGATTGATATGGCTTAGTGAGCTGCTGACATTGCTTTACTTTCAACTCTGCTGCAATGGAGGACCCTGGTGATCTTACAATTGCATGCCTCAGCCTAAGGGATTACCTAGCCACCTGGAAAATGGTCTCCAGGGACATTCATATTATGCCTCCTATTCTTTACTTGCTGTTCTCATGACCATATTACTATGTGGCACCAAATGGCCATTCCTGGACCACACAGGAAACCATCAGCATGTTATCTGCTTTCAAACCCAGACTGTGTATGTCCGTACTGACCCCTGACACCTGCTGCAATTGTGTGCTATGCTTCTACTTCATCGCCATTCTGCCAAGTCCACCATTACCTGACTACACCTTGTGTTGACTCATTCCTCACTTCTTCACTGTGGCTTGCCTCATTTGCTATCTGCAAAAGGCTTCAGCCCAACATACTCTAGTTGTACTTTCTAAGCTCAGCTGGGATCAGGCTACACCTCCCACACTACAGTCTTTCGAGGACTCAGACACTGCAAGTGGTCCCAAACCCAACATCCTTCTCCATATCCAACTCATATTTCAAGGAGCTATGTGTTTCTAATGGATTTTTAACTGTGTCCACTAACGTGACAAATCACTGGGAAAGGGAATGAACTCCTGAGGCGGGAAACCAAGTACTTTGAGCACTGTGTTGAGCTGGTACACAGCTGACTGTATTTTTGCTCCAATCTTTCTCATCACCACTGAGGCGGAGACAATAAATTTGGGTTTTGCTCCTTACATGCTCTCTCTATAGGCAGAGGTTGAAGTGGGCGGGATCTAAGGGGCACAACGTGCCCATACTAATTTAATTTATGAAGAACAGTTCTCCTATCTTTTGTGAAAATAAACCCGTCGCGGGACGGTTAATTCCAATAGTTTAAAAACTTCTTCTGAAGTGTCAGGCAGGGAGTCTCCTGTGCTGTGAAACCGAAGGCTGGCAGACAGCTAAACAAGCCTTCTTGTGAGGGTGCCTGCTTGCCTGAAAGAAATGTAAATGTGTGCAACTGTTTAATCTGGAAATACAAAGATGCTTGGAAGCCAGTATTGGCTTTAATTGATGGGATCACTTGAAGCTTCCTGTGAACACAGATTTATTTTTTTTGAAAGGTATTGCAACGAGCTACCAGCTGAGCTGGGAAGCAAGTGCTTTTAAGGGGCAGTTATATAAAAACAATTGCACTATGTACAGTCTGGGTATTACAAAAATCTATATGTTGGAAACACCTTTTTATCTTAAACATTTTTGTGCATTTTGTAGCAGCCTATCTTATACTGTGTGTAATGTAAATTTAAAATAATGACTTGCATCTTCACAGTGCTTTCTGTCATAGGCTGGGACTAATACACGTCGCTATTCTCCTCTGCCCCAAACAACATTCAAGCCCAGAGTTATCAAATGATTGCATTGCCGTTGCGTCACGCAGGGTGACACAATCCTTAAGTCAGATTTACCAAGCCACAGAAAGCTACCTTACGTAGCCCTACATGGCTTGGCAAATGTGTAGTAACTCAAGGCAGCACAAGTCTCTGCTTTGCGTCACTCTGCGTCGGGAAGGTGTTACATTTGTGGAGATTGGTTGCTCCCATGCATCCACCCAAGATTTTTTCCTCATTCCCAGATTTACCAAAAGTAGGAAACCTGAGAATAAGTCAAAATTGTACGCCTTCCCGATAGAGGGCAATGTCTTTATTTCTCATTGTTGTTTCCTCTTTCTAAGTGTGCTGCATTCTGCAACACACTTTAAAAGAAGAAAATGCCTCTGAGGATTATTTATGTGCAAGAAGGTCTCTCTTCCAGCAGAAAAACAAGGATGAGTTGCCAGTAGGCAGTTATATGTTAGTAAATATGGAGCATGCCTGCCCTCTCCATTTGACACAGAGCAGCAAGTTGTCTTGCTGCATTGCACGGCGTCAAATAATGATAAATCTAGCGCATAAGTCTATGGCTCCCTGGTTACACAAAAGACCTCTGGAGTGCATTAAAAAATAGAGGTTTAATAATGTATTATAGTGCATTTCCCACTGATTAACTTAACTTGTATTTTTTTTTCATTTCAGCTGTGTGGTATTTTATATGTAGTTACCTGTAGGTGAAAGACCAAAAAAACGTACAGAATATTTTCAGACCACTACCCTGCCCCCACGTGCACTGGTTGATTTGTTCAACACGTGTGTACTGTGGAACATGTTATCTTCTTTTTTACATATCTGCTGACTCATTTGGCCCTGCCTAGTCCATCTGTCTTTGGGAACATTGTTTTTATTAGTGAGGCACACTCTTCTCAGGCATCTGAAACCCAGATCGAGGATCTTGTGCAAAGCTTTCCCAGAGGGGCTATTGCTTATGTTTCAT
The DNA here is from genome assembly GCA_963921515.1 of Calotriton arnoldi. Taxonomy (NCBI): domain Eukaryota; kingdom Metazoa; phylum Chordata; class Amphibia; order Caudata; family Salamandridae; genus Calotriton; species Calotriton arnoldi. The sequence goes on from CAWUFW010016896.1 coordinate 241,602, forward strand.
TTTCCGTTAGTCAGGCCCATTTTCTCCAAGCTGTTCACTGAAAGATGACATGGCACAGCCTCCTGGTTCCACCTGTGGACATATAATCTTTCAGCCCCTGTTATAAAGAGCTCTAGTTGATCTTGCTGCAATGTTCAACACAGCATTGACTTTGCCAGTGCAAATTAGAAAATATATTTCTCTAATTGAACTGGTGATTAACAGTATATAAAACACAGCCATCACTGTGTGTGCGTGTGGAGTTGTGTGTGGGAAACTGAGAGAATCCTTAGGTGAGGAAGAGAGGGGGTGTGAAAGAGAAAAAGCAGTATGAGAGGGAGATCATGGTACGTGTAAAAGAAGGATGAGTATTGATAAGATATGGAAAGAAATTTCTAGTGTGAGTGGAAGAGAAAGTTTCAATAAGAAGTATAGGTATTAAAGGGTGTGCTCCTGAGGGAGCAGGAGTAGGTGAGAGGAGGTGTTGTATTCCGCTTTAGGTGTCCATATATAGGTTTTCCTGAATCATGTCCTTATATAGGCACAATTCGCATTGCCCTTATATAGGCATAGGATCCCAGTCCTTATTTATGCATTAAACCGTACACTCCAAATACAGGCATGGTCACCGACATCCGTCCACCCTAACGTCACAACGAGTTCTTAGAAACCAGACCTTTCAGCTTCGGGAGTTCCCTAGCACAGGACTATTGATTTCTCCAAGAACTCATCTATTATGTATGAACCGTTATACCTTAAGGGTTCATTCCTGACGTCTTCCTCTGTCCGACTTCACGTCAATGCTAACAATCCAAGGACCTATCAGGTATAAATATACCTTCCCTCGCCCAAGCAAGTTAGAGGAGACCTCGACTTCAGAGGAGCCCATATCCCGGCCTGACGCACTGAGAAGACGCTGTCATTTCCTGCATGCAGACAAATCCAGCTTCCAGTGTTCTGACTCCCTTCGCGGGGTGTTAGAGTTCCAGATCCGGCAAGAGATTCCCACCTATCTCATTCTCAAGGTATGGAGCTGACTAGATCCTAGAGGGACTCTTGGCATACTAGACTTAACATACTCTTAGTATACCATACTAGAGAATACTCCACCTACTTCTTACCTTTCCCTACACCTAGACTAGGTTAGGTACATTGGGGTAGAACTAGCTTAGAGACGCATCGTATGAGTACTCGCATTCTTAGCTCATGTTATTTATGTACGTGAATATATGCTAAAAGATAATGCTAGCGCAGTATTATTTATTTCTACTGCTTACGCTCTACATTATTTATCTTGCATACTGTCTTGTGATCGTAACAGCACATATCTCTTACACGAGAAACAAGACTGTTCAATAAAACCTTTTTATTGAAACGCCCATCTTTCCTTTCTGTGTAACTCTGTAGAAACTAAGCATGCACAATTGACTGAGTGAAACTGTTATCTATTGTTTCCACGATTCTGAGACGTGTTCGATTCTAAAGGGAAACAAAGTTGTCATGTTTTTCGGTTGCCAGAAACTACTCCTTCTTGTTATTCAAGGAGTTTCTAGTGGCCTCTGAGCTAGCTGGCACAAGTAATTACGTTTAATATACTCGATAGGGACATACCGACCTTAGTCCTATGTCAAGCCTATAGGTTATATTATTCCAATGCGCAGAGCCTATTAGGGAAATAGGAACTACACTACATGGCACCCAAACGTTTGGTAAGGCAGTAATTTAACGCTAGATACTGAGTAACTCAGTTTTGCTTTTCTCAGTGACCCCTACTCACATACTCCATAAGACGTCTGGAGTGGGTAGGGTTAAATATCCGCCAAAACTAATTAGGACAAAAAACCCTATATATTAGTTGTTTGGTTTGTTCAACGTTGAAGGATACAGTGTTCCAAAATATTGTGCACCTTATCTTTTTGTTTCCTTGAAACTTGTTCTACATTTTTCAAAAAACAAATGTCCAACCGGGACAATGCCACCGAAACCGGTGGAGCTGCGGCTGAACCAGTTGCAACAGTTTTTAACTTTACAGGTTTAAATGAACCAGAGGAGGGTGTTATAGACATCCATCCAAACTTAAGAAGAGCCATCACTCTAAAACTTATAAAACACGGCCTACCACCAAGAGGCGGTAGAGCAGTTTTCGTGATAGAGGCACACAAATCTTTTCAGACAGAGGTATTCTTTTCATGGATAATATTCCCTGAATCAAATTCAGTAACAAAATTGTTTCACTTCTACAAAGAACATGAACCACCAGAGGAATATATTCCTTTCGAGGATATTGAAATTCCACTAACATACCAGGAGCATCAGCTCTGGTTTAAAGGCGCCCTAAAACATCTCAGAAACATTACCAGGCTCGGTCCACTAGGTAGACCAGGAGCAACATGGCCGATTCTAGCCGGCTACACTCCTCATCCTGACCTCGAAATAATGTCAGACGAGGAGTTACTTACTCAACTACAAGAGTTAATAAAAATTTACAGACAATTAGTCCAATATGTCATGCGGAATTTCACAGTCCAACCACCATTAACAATTCCAAATCAAACTCCTCAACAGGGGAATACACTAAAAATTTCACCACAGACTCTATACGCAGTCATGGGTAAAATGCCCACAAAACGTGAGCAAATTCCATTCTGGATAGCTCAAAAAATTACTCAAATAGAAGCAGTATTTCCTAATCTTTTAACGATATACTGGGAGAGAACACGACGGTTTTCACCACAATCAGAGGTATGAAACTTATGTGCCTACCCTGAGCAAAATATTTGTGGACAGGATTCATTAAGATCCCGCTTTCATTGCGGTTGAAAGGTGATACTTCAACATCGCTTTAGAACTAATAAATTAAACAACCCAGGATTATATCCTTTTGAATAAGTGGGGACACGGTGGATTTAAATTAGAGCACCCACAGAGAAAGCTGTGTGTTTTTCTTCAGTTGTGATATCAAAATAGTGGTGTTTTTAATATTAAATTGTTGAACGAGAGACAAGCTTTATGCATATCCTGATGAAGGTGGTACCCCAATAATATATGACCACCGAAACGCGTCGACGCCTGTATTGATATAGTGGGTTATATCCTGGAACATCCATATGTTTAATACAACAAAGAAGTGAATAGACTGATGGTGTTTATATATGAGATTCTAGTTGGGAATAACCTTTATTTGATGAATTTGATTGCCTTCACACACTTGTCTTTGTCTCTCATAAAAGGTTTTTAATATGTTTTTTAATATGTTTTTTTAAATGTGTTTTTAATTTTATGTATTCATGTAAATTTCGAAATTTTTCTTAATGAATTACAATAAATGTTGAATTTACCCTTGAAGTGAGAGCTTTTTATCTCTGTGTTATATGCGGTTGCTTTTTGGGTTCAGATTTATGGCCTTCTTGTAACGGATGTATATGGTTGAGTGATTCAACGACATATTTGGATTGATATATTTTGTTGTGTGTATGTGGTGATCCAAGAGAGTTTCTTCTTTTTCTTTTCCTAATACTAGCCCTTATGAGAAACACAGAATCCTAACAATTTGTTTACCAATGGGGATCACACCACAACTGGAAGACTGCACCACTTGGGGCTCAGTCTTTGCTGCCATCTATACTAAAACACATGGTGTTCCATCAATTGCAGTAATACCAGATGTCCTGAAACAAATTCAAAACGAATACGGGGCAGAACCTGCTCTGAATTTAGGTATGAAATTACTGAAAAATTTCGACCAGGTCTCAACAATAATATTATCTAATATTAAAGGGGAGGCAGCAGCAGTGGCGATCCGCCAACAATTAAGGGAATTTGATGTTACAGAACATCAAACTGAGCTACCCAGAATAATTGAACAATCTTATGCAGAATTAGGCAGAGATAGTTTGGGTGGAAGACCAGTGAAGCCAAAACTATCTGAAAGTCCTGAGAAGGACTCTATTAAACAAACTCCTGCATCTTCTAAAAAGAAGTGGGAAACAAATAAACAAAATTCAAACGAGAAACGTTCTCAATCCCGAGGTAGGTCTCCTCAAAAGGAGCCCTCTGAAAGGAGGTATAACCTCAGGAATAGGGATAATTTAAAAAGCCTGACAGGTATCAAGATACTGATACACGTTCCTCTCGTACCTTTCAGATCTCGTCACAGACATCGGAAAGAAGAGGACGGTCAGAACATAGAGAAGAACGCGTGAAATCGAAAAACGACAAACACGTTCCGAAAAATAAATCAAAACCTCAATTCTCAAAAAGAAGGTAGCAGGTCTGAAGATCAGACATGCCGAGGATACTGAGAACAAATTCAAGAACGGAGAATGGGCTCAGACAATGCTGGACAGTGCAGCAGAAGTCACAATAGCTCGCCAGAACCTGAAGGAACTTCTGGAGATAGTGGACTTGAATGAGTACTTTACAGTTGAGACTGTAGACACCAGGGTTAGTACTCCACAAAAGTTATATGCAATAACACTCCGGATGGAGGGAGACATACCAAGAAAGGTGAAAGCACTCTTTTGGGAGAAACTTTCAAGGGGTTATGATATACTTCTAGCAGAAAAAGACTGGCCACCACAATTTGTCAGGGAGTGCCCACATGGCGAGGACATTATTATGCCTGCCTTCTCCAACCATATTCCAATTCACCTAAAATATACTTATGCCAGGAAATGGGCAGTTGCCCAGGCCCCAGCATTATATAAAAATCATGTAGGATGGGATGAGGACTCACCTCACCATAAAATACATCTAAAAAATGAGCCTACTGCACAGAGGCAGTACCCAATAAAGCAAGAAGCTAAAAAACAGGTCAGGGAGATCTTAGATCAACTTGAATACCAAGGGGTGATTGAAACATGCACCTCTTCAATGAACAATCCTTTGTTTCCTGTCTCCAGACCAGACAATACATATCGTCTAGTTTTGGATTACAGACACTTAAACACTTGTTCTAAAACATTTGCAGTGCAAAATGCACATAGTACAGCATTAATGAATAACATTGTGCGTAAAAAATATAAAACCAGATTGGATATCTCAAATGGTTTCTTTTGTCAAAACAAAGCACCTGAAAGCAGGTACTTAACAGCTTTCTCAATAATGGGGACCCAGCGTCAATTTTGTCGACTCCCACAAGGGTTCAAGAACAGCCCGGGGTTATTCTCAGTGAGGGTAACAGAGTTAATTCAAATTTATGATAATGAGGCATTGTCATATGTCGATGACATCTATCTGACAGACGATGACCTGGATAGGCACTTGAACAGGGTGAGCACCATTATACTGGGCTTCGCCTCTGAGGGCTATAAGTTCAACTTTAAAAATCCAGAATTGCCCATCTCAATGTCCTTTTCCTAGGATATGAGCTTTCAAGTGAAGGAAGGAGCTTGGCAGCCAACTTTTTAGAAAGTTGTGCGCTGCTTCAACCTCCAAAAACGCTGAAAAATTTACAATCCATCCTGGGTTTCCTAAATTTTGGAAGAACTTACATTCTAAATTACGCAGAAAGGGTTAAACCTCTCTACGCATTAATAAAACCTGATTTTTCAATAAAAATTGGACACATGAACACACAGAAATCTTACGTTCACTCCAAGCTAACATGTTAGCCACAAATCACTTACAAACACGCGTAAGTCAACGCAATTTGGTGATCCGAATAATTTCGGGTCAATGCGGATTCACCTACTTAACATTTAATGAGGGTGAAAAGTACCAATAGCATACAAATCACATTTGTATACACAAGCAGAAATGCGCTTCACTTCAACTGAAAAACTACTGACAGCAGTTCAAACTGCAGTAGCAAAAGAAAGAGCTTTAACCCAAGGGAAACGCATTATTGTCGTAACCCCAGTACCGGCCTTAGAGGCAGTAACTAAAGCGAGCATTCCAAATGCTAAAGCATTACATCCTAAATGGATACAATGGTTAATTCTCTTGCTGCAACAGATGTTGAATATGTTTTTGATCCTGATTTAAAAACACAAGCGTTCCTGCAATAGGAACATGAATGTCCTCTGCCCACTGAGATTCTTCCTCTCGATCAGTACGAATTCATAATTTACACTGACGGATTCGCACAAACCGCTACAGGGAGTAAGCAAGCTTACAGTGCAGCGTGTGCAATCGTTAAAGGTCGCATGCGAGATGGCAACTTCAGACCTATGGTCACACAAACCCAATCTCTAGGAGATTGTACAGCTCAGCGAGCTGAACTACAAGCATTCAAACTGGCACTTGAAAGTACAGATCGAGAATTCCCCACACTAATAGTGTGCGATTCTTTCTACTGTGTGCAGTCGTATAATGAATATATACAAAATTGGCTTGAAAATGGGTTCAAAGATGCAAAAGGTGGCACAATAAAGCATAAAACGCTTTGGGAACAAGTAGTTCAGTTAAAAGCGAACTACCAAAGGCTCACGTGATACACACACTGAGTCATCAACGTGATGGCGTTCACTTTGCAGGGAATTCATTGGCTGACGAAGCCGCAAAGGGGGCTGTTCATACGGGTTCCATAGCTGCGATAACTCGTTCAAAAACAATAATAGACAGTGAGATAATGTTGGCTGTCAATGCTGCGAGCAAAGGCAGTGGTGCAGCGTTACCAAAAAAGTTTCCACTCAAGTACTCTTATGTAATTGATGCGAAGAACGTTCCTTTTGCTCGAATCCCTGGAGTGGGGGATAGGGTAATTCCAAACAAGGAACGTAGATTAGGACTAATCCTAGCAGCACACGAAGGGATAGCCTCTGCCCATGCACTCATTTCTGCAACAGTATCTTTACTGAAACAAAGATATTGGTGGCCTGGCATTAGGAAACAGACCAAGAACTATGTTCTGGAATGTGAAATATGCCAACAGATGAAAGTCTCCACAGTGAAACGTCCTGCGCAGACACCCCTGTTAATTTCAGACAAACCATTAGCTTGTGTTTACCTGGACCACTGTGGTCCCTGCAAAGGGACGGTAACTATAAATATATAATGATCGCAGTGGATTCTTGCTCTAGGTTCCTATGGATATGGCCTCAGCGCTCGGCAGACGCTCGAACTGTTATAAAAGATTTGCGAGTCTTTATCAGCACATACGCAATAGGCACGCTACATTCTGACCAGGGCCCTGCGTTTAGCTCTCGGGCTTACAAAGAAGCCATGGCCAGTCTGGGCGTTGCATTGTGGTACTCCTCTCCATTTCATCCTGAGGGAAATTCTGTTGTGGAAAGGAAAAACCGGGACATAAAGCAGTCTATAACAGCTAGGGTATTAGGTTCGGGTGATGGGTGGGTCAAACATCTTTATGGGATCCAACGCTCATTAAATAATTTGCCAAGAAGTTCTCTAGGGGGGGTCACTCCATATGAGGTCCTATTTGGGACAAGAATGTGGATGCCTGATCCTTACAATGGATGAGGAGCTTTCTGTCTGATCGCTCCCAGATTGTCAACCTAGGCCCGTATCGTTCGGCTCCTATAGATTTGACCAAGGGAGTACCCCAGGGCTCTTGTCTGAGCCCTACATTATTCAACATCTATATTGCTCCCTTGGCCAATCTTTTGAGAACACATGGGTTCATCCCCATATCATATGCCGACGATACCCAGTTACTCTTTCCATTTGATAAATTCACCTCAGCGGTCCGACTGGCCTTCTCTAATGGGATGAGAGCCATATCACACTGGATGAAGAATAATTTCCTCCAGTGTAATGTGGGAAAAACAGAGATAATGCTCTTTGGAGAGGCCCCCCTCCTATGGACCCCAGACTGGTGGCCGATCGACTTGGGTCCCCACCCCGCCCCCAGGTCTACAGTCAAAAATCTGGGTGTCCGTTTAGATCAAGCCCTCAGTCTGAAGGAGCACGCCGCTCAGACAGCTGGTTCCTGTTTTCATATAATAGGCCTGCTCCGCCGAGTTTTCCCCTTGCTTCCTGATTCTACCCGGAAAACCCTAGTCCAGGCGCTGGTATTGAGTCGTCTGGACTATTGTAACGGCCTGCTGGTCTCTGCTAATGATGCTTCACTCAGGAGACTGCAGGTAGTTCAGAACACGGCGGCGCGGTTGGTCCTCAATGTCCCTTCCAGGACCCCTTCCCGCCCTCTTCTCATGAAGTTGCATTGGCTCCCCATCCGCCAACGGGTCAAATTTAAAATCTGCTGCACCATTCATAAGGCACTGCTTAACCTGGGCCCTTCCTACCTTTCCGAGAAATTTACACCCTATGTACCATCAAGATCCCTCCGCTCAAGTGCTAAACACCTTCTGGTGGTGCCTCGAGTAAGTAAGGCAAGATCAGGAGGAAAAGCTCTTTCCCATCTTGGTCCTCGTTATTGGAATGAGCTCTCCTTGCCCTTAAGGCAGTGTCTGGATCACTTGCAATTCAGGAAGTTGCTTAAGACCAATCTTTTCTGCACTTGCTAAATTCTGCTGGAGTTGCTTTACACCCTCACAGTCTGCTCTAAGCGCAGAGATACCCCTTCGGGGGTCGATTCTAGCGCTATATAAACAAATAAATAAATAGATAAATGTAAAGGCACAGTGGTGGAAAATAAACCCTAAGATTGAAACAAAGCAACGTATTCCTGCAGCCAACCACCACTGGGGAAAAACGGCGGTTCCAGCAAGGCCTGTCTGGATTCCAAAAGTTGGGGATCTAGTCAGAGAGAAAATTGTGGACAAGAAGGAATTTGGACCTTCTTACAGACAACAAGTACCTGTCCTAGCCATACACGGAACAAGAACAGTACTTCTGCCGCCCCTTGCTGGAAAAAAGGAGAAAAGATTTGTGTCCATCGACCTCATCAAACCACAGTATGTGGCCAATACTAAATAGTAGGCCTCGTGGACTCCGACCTAGTAGGAGACGCCCTCCTCTCGCTACTATCCAAGAGGTTCAGACTGAAAGACTGATAACCATCGAGAACTCAGCAGTAACAGATGAAGGACTAAGCAACAATGCTATCGAACTCATCCCTCTTGAAACTCAAGTAACAGTTCGTCCAAATACACCTGTCTACACCAATGTAACAAGTGATCAACTGGTTCCAGCGATTTCAACAAATCCTGATGCAATTCCAACAATTGACAGAACTGCTTCTGGCTATTTCATTAGCTTTGATACGTTTTCTGAGGATCTGAGTGAGCCTGAGACGTCGCCAGCATCAAAAACTTTCAAACAGCAAGTACAAGACTTTTTTCATTTTTTGAGAAAGACTTATCTGGTTTCACCATGGATTGAACTATGGATTATTTCTGGAATATTTTTCTTTCTGCTTTGGCTAGCTTTGGTTATGACTATGAGCGTGCTTATAAATGGCAGATACATCCATTTGGACATTGAAAGTAATGAAGTGAACTTACTTTTGAAACCACACAAATCATCCCATCGTGAAACAAGAGACTTGTCAGCAGTGAACATCACAGCCGTTCCTATACAGGATGGTATAGTGTGGGACAAAACTGATTTCGATATATTCGGCCCTACAGAACAATTGAACATTCCACATTTATTTAAAATTTCACTAAGTGATTTTGTTTCATCCAGTACCTATTCTGATGATTGGGACTTTGAAACTATAAATGACATGATGTTTGACCTAGAAAAGTCTGCTGCATTTTCTAATAATGAATATTTAGAGGGGTCATCAGACTATGAACAGCTGTATTGCTATACCCTCTATGGTCATCATTTTTTGCTTAAATCTGCAACACCTAGAAATGTGTTTATGTTTAACCAATGGGAACATTGTCCTACACCACCGAAAGGTAGTTCAAAAACACTTGCTAAAAAGTTTCCATATTTTTCAGGATTCAATACATCTGATCCAAAAACGTTATACTATAAAATTGTAAACAAAACAGGACTGAAAAGTATGTTAACTAATACAAAACAGATTTACTCTGCAGCATTTAATGCCCAACTGTCTAGACAGGGTTTCGACTTATGGAAAGACACAATAGACACAAAATCTGTCTGGGGTACTAAAGATTGGCAAATGCAGGGGATAGAAGCTTTGTTTAGAGCCTGTATCATCCCTCAGCAAATAATGTTTTTGAATGACACTGTCCAACAAACGTCTTGCCTTGGGTTAGCCAAGATCAAAGACATGAAAACACCTTCTGTACCAACACCTGCAAGTGATAACAATACACAGGCAGCGGTTACAGTTGACACAATACTACAACTCAACAGAACAAATCCTGATTGGAGAAAATGGTTGATCTGGCCCACAGACACAAACAACTGTCAAGAGAGATTCCTGAATAGAACTCAGGGCTTTACTATTCATAGGCCAGACCCACGATATGTCCAAAGACAACATCCGGGGGTAGTAACAACATACAGTGTAGGAAAATTATGCCTCGATTGGCTACAAAAATCTACACTTAAGGATGTGAAACAACACTTATCTTTACTTAAAGAAGACGCAGACCTTAGGGATTTCTTGCTTGGACCAAGAAAACTGCGTCAAAAATGTTTCATATATGCCTGCATCTATGCTGCTTATAATGAAGCATGGAAGGTGTCACAGGTAGAGGCCGCAGAACGAATACGTGAACTTGATCGTATTAACTTAGAGAAAACTCTCACTGTGGTCGACAATGGGTTAACAACTTTGTCCTCCAGAATTTATTCATTGGACAACATTGTATCCTCTGCTATCGACATACTGGAACAAGATTTAGCCATGTTACAGCAAGGCCAATCTCAGTTACGTTCTATTGTGTTATTAAGCTGGACGCTGCAATCTTTGTGTGCGGGCTATGTGCCTTGGCGTTTTATCAACACGTCGGCTCTGTTTGCAGAATACAATCTAACTGATAAACAGATCGAACTGGCACAAAGAGGAGCAAAGTATACAGTACTGAGCATTGAAAAACTTGAGAAATTACCATTCACAGTGGCAGAAAAACCAGCTACAGAATGGGTTATTCATGGCAAAATTAGTCTACCTGTGACTACTTTTCAGTTTCAGTATTGCCTCAAACAAATGCAAACAGGCAGATATGAAAGGTTGGGTAAAGAATACATTAAGACATCCTGGAATTTACCTTACACATATAGATGTTGGAGTGGGGATTGTGAAGTGTTTCTGAGCGGTACACACTGTGAAAGTGCACTAAGCGGTTCACTAATTTGTCAGGACATTTCTTTACACAGGGCTTGTAATGGTTCTGTGGCAAATTTGTCCTGCCATCAGCAGTGTACACCAGCTGCTGTGATTAATCCAACGTTTGGCCAACTTTCTAATGGGAGTTACCTCATGTTGAATGATCAGAGTTGCTGTGGCATGTTGCCAGGCATCCCATATTTAGTAACGGTCAACTCCAGGGTCACTTGCTGTATGCAAGTATTGTTTGCCCCAATAGACACAGTCGGGAGTCGCCTTTATGGCCTTCGTTGAATGTCTCTTTTATACGATTTGATACTTTAAGCAGAATGAAAGCCATGCTTATACAACAAACAGTGCCTCTGACCTCGGCCAAAGAAATCTATGATTTACAAGTTGCAAGGACTTCGGCTGAGATACAGACTTTAATTCATACAAACTGCCCTATACATTTCGTAGAAATGATGGGACGTATCTTAAACATGTCTGATACGAGCGGAATTGTACATGTATTTAAGACCATCTGCTCCGGACTATTAGCACCTTTCCAGGCTGTCCTCGGAATCATCCCAAACTTCGCACATTCGGTGTTTGGTGGTGTGCCGTTAATTCTAGCACTTGTTGCAGGAATTCTGTTACTATTCCTCCTACTACGCTGTGGCAAGCCTATTCGCCAACATCACTCCAAGCAATGTGGAGAAAGCTCTCCTTGAACGGAAATGCTGTGAGCGAATAGTACAGCTTTTGGGCATGCCTCGTCTACGGGAACTTAATACAACGTTGTTCCTGTCATTCAGACCAATCTGGCAAGATTGCATCTTACCTGTTCTACGCTGCCTGTTTTGCGGTGAAGAATGCGTGCTAGACACCTGTCTAACACTTCCATCAGTCATGCCAACGGATATCGATACTCTGCTGGACCCGATAACGGCCCATGCTCTGTGTTGTCCCCAGAGGCTTCCAATCCTGATGACGGCATTCATTGAGATCTCACAGACGCTTCCGGCAGCTGCTGAGGTACGAGATGGATCAACAGGCACACAGGTAACAACGGACACGAATATTGCATCTTCTGCTGAAGGCGATGTTTCTCATCTCTGTGCAATTAACCTTCTGAACGAAGTGTTCCAAATGTCACCAACTTCGATAGACGATATTTTGGCTACGGAAATAGATGATCTCATGTTTACGCCAGACCCATACACTGACTTTGATTCGGCTCACAGTGTACCAGGGCAACAATGAAATTTGGCCTTCATATTTTCAAAACTTGGAACTTTTCCCAGAACTTGAACTTTTTTTCTTCTTAAATTTTTTTTGAAATGACATGGCAAATGAACAATCTGCTTACAGTAGAACTAGTCTTATAAAACTGATTTCTTTGAATACTTCCAGGGACACATTGTCACCTTACTTGTCTAACATTTCATTTAATTCCATGATATGCAATGGCTTTGAGTTTTGGAAACTTATCAACCGTTTCATCATATGCATATATTTCTGTTTATTCATTCAGTGTTGCATTTACTTCCATCATATGCTTAGAATGAAAACAATGCTTCAAATGTACAGTACCTATTGCATTCAACAGTTTATTTTTAAACTTCTTTTAATATGCTTTTAGAAATGTTTTTAGCAACATGTGGTACTCAATTTTATGTTTAGCATTTAAATGTTTAGCATTTAGTAAATGTTTAGCATTTAGTATTGTCGTTCATTCGAAAGTCGAGTGGGTGTTGTATTCCGCTTTAGGTGTCCGTATATAGGTTTTCCTGAATCATGTCCTTATATAGGCACAATTCGCATTGCCCTTATATAGGCATAGAATCCCAGTCCTTATTTAGGCATTAAACCGTACACTCCAAATACAGGCATGGTCACCGACATTCGTCCACCCTAACGTCACAACGAGTTCTTAGAAACCAGACCCTTCAGCTTCGGGAGTTCCCCTAGCACAGGACTATTGATTTCTCCAAGAACTCATCTATTATGTATGAACCGTTATACCTTAAGGGTTCATTCCTGACGTCTTCCTCTGTCCGACTTCACGTCAATGCTAACAATCCAAGGCACCTATCAGGTATAAATATACCTTCCCTCGCCCAAGCAAGTTAGAGGAGACCTCGACTTCAGAGGAGCCCGTATCCCGGCCTGATGCACTGAGAAGACGCTGTAATTTCCTGCACGCAGACGAATCCAGCTTCCAGTGTTCTGACTCCCTTCGCGGGGTGTTAGAGTTCCAGATCCGGCAAGAGATTCCCACCTCTCTCATTCTCAAGGTATGGAGCTGACTAGATCCTAGAGGGACTCTTGTCATACTAGACTTAACATACTCTTAGTATACCATACTAGAGAATACTCCACCTACTTCTTACCTTTCCCTACACCTAGACTAGGTTAGGTACATTGGGGTAGAACTAGCTTAGAGACGCATCGTATGAATACTCGCATTCTTAGCTCATGTTGTTTATGTACGTGAATATATGCTAAAAGATAATGCTAGCGCAGTATTATTTATTTCTACTGCTTACGCTGTACATTATTTATCTTGCATACTGTCTTGTGATCGTAACAGCACATATCTCTTACACGAGAAACAAGACTGTTCAATAAAACCTTTTATTGAAACGCCCGTCTTTCCTTTCTGTGTAACTCTGTAGAAACTAAACATGCACGATTGACTGAGTGAAACTGTTATCTATTGTTTCCACGATTCTGAGACTTGTTCCGACTTGTTCCGATTCTAAAGGGAAACAAAGTTGTCATGTTTTTCGGTTTCCAGAAACTACTCCTTTCTTGTTATTCAAGGAGTTTGTAGTGGCCTCTGAGCTAGCTGGCACAAGTAATTAAGTTTAATAAACTCGATAGGGACATACCGACCTTAGTCCTATGTCAAGCCTATAGGTTATATTATTCCAATGCGCAGAGCCTATTAGGGAAATAGGAACTACACTACAGAGGGTATCCTAGACAAAGGGGGAATTTGAGACAGAAAGCTGTGAGAAAAAGGTGGGACTAGAAGATGTGTGAAAGCAAGTTGTCCGAGAGGACGATATACAAATGTGAAATCAGGTTACAAAAGACAGCAAAATGTGTGAGATATATTCGTTAGGCACTTGAGAGGGGGTGGGGGAGAGCACCATTGTCAGAGATTGGAGGAAGATGTGAAGTGCAAAAGTGAAGGGTTTGAGAATGAAGGTTGAAAGAGGAGGGAATGTGACTAACAGAAAGGTGTGAGAATAAGGGGAGTGAGAGGGAAGTATGCATGTGAGAGGAGGAAGGTCATTGCTATTTCATGATGAACAGAATACCAGGTGGATATGTAGGTTCTAAAATTGCTGCACTAGCCCTAGGAAAATGAGATATACGTTTATAAGGAATTTAAAGATATAAGGAAATTGTAGGAAGTAAAAGTGGTTGAAGGTGAAAGATAGGAGAGGGTGAGATAGCAGGTGGGAAAATAAATTGTTAAAGTAGGTTGAGAAAAGAGGGAGAGAAGAGTATGAGAGTCAGGCCCAAGTGAGAGAAAAAGGGGGGTGGCAGAAATGTAAAGAAAAGTGTTTAAAACATACATGGCACTCCTAGACTTTTATTAAAATTATACATCATTCTGGGATTTATAGTGTAGCTACTTAAGAGGGTAATCAACTTCATGAGTACATCTCTAGAAAGTTTTTAACAAAAGAAAAGACACAAAACAAAACATCTTGCACATAATAGCAAACAATAATATTCTAACATGTTATTAAGATAAAATAGAATGAATAAATAATAAAAATATACTAATTTAAATGTAGCATCTAACTAATTAAAAACCTTAAAATATTTAATTAATTATGTGACCAATGGTCATCAAACTAAAATGGTTAAACAATTAACCTTAATTAACAAATAAAGGCTGCAGGAAGAGCTTGTCACCAGAGTGTCTGGCCACTACTACACCACTACGGAGGTGCGACTGATGTTAATTTTTCTCAGTAGAGACGGAGAAGGTTTGCCGTATGCTGTAGGAAGAGCTTATCTGACGTAAAATTTCTCAGTGGTGACTGAGAAGGTTTCTTATCTTTCCCTGCTGTCACTCCTAATCTGCTCCAAAGCAGAGGCTGAATCGGGCTCTCGCCTTCTGCAGGCCGCATGGAGGTCATGAGATGTGACGCCCCAGTAGGAAAGCTGCGTGCTGAAGAAAGGGGCTACAGCTAACACAGGGCTCCGATAAGATGGACCTGTTGTCAGCCCCAAAAGATACAAAGACTGGTTCTGTGCTGGGCACTCACACTTGTCCCATGGAGCCTCCAAACCTCCCACAGGCTTTGAGATGTGTGTTTGTGTGCCCTCTGCCTCAACTGGACTGCTCCCGCTCAGAGAGGGAGGTCCTGACTTCCTAGTACTGTCCCGGCTCCCTTGAGCTCACAAGGGAAGCAGAACCACCATTTTAGGCCCCCTCATCTTCCCCAATGACACAGTGTCTTGCACAAACACAGAAAAAGGACCAGCGAGTCCCTTGCACTCCACACGCAAACAAAGCAGAAAGAAGTCAAAGGAGTTTGAAGTCCCTCCAATCTCCCTGACTGCCCCACAACACCATAGAAAGAAAAAGAGGACTACCTGAACACAAGCTCCTCTCTCACTACCAGCTTGGCAGCCATCTTGGAATGGGCTGGCTCAAATTCAACTCAACTCAACAATTCTGCTTTGAGCAGCACCTCCCTACACTAGATACACCAATATTCATTAGTGGAGAACTCACCTCTTACCCTCCTTTAAAAAAACTGCCCCACAGCAGAGTCAATTGAAGCTCACAGGCCTCCACTCATATTATATATATCGGGCCTACTAAAGAGAAGCTAGGAAATTCACCTATCCTAACTCTTATAAGATCTACAAGTCCCCGCTAAAAGGACTTTTGATGCAGGCCTCCACAAAACCCTCTACCCCTGCACTATCCTCCCTCTTAAAACCTCAACCCAGAACAGCAGTTCAGCTCAGAATTCCAACATCAATGCCATCCCCCAACCTAACAAATCCCCCGACCATCACCCACTACACAAACCTGACCCTCCTCCCCTGCCTCACAGACCTCTTGGGACATCGACAAAGTTGCTCACACTCCCAAATCCCTCTACCTACTCTCCATGTTCACCAATACGCTGACGACCTCATCTCAAAGGGACCTACACTACTCACCCACCAGACCCATCATTAAAAATAAAGAACCCAACGACATTTCTATTCGCACTCCTGCCAACATCTGGAATTTCACACCCACCGACAAACACTCTCAGACTCGGATCTCTATATCCCATACAATCTGAAGCAAAACACCCATACTCTACCTTCATTAAATCACATGTCCAATTAAATGAGCGACTAATACACTTGGGAAACCAACTAGAGATAGTAATAAATGGTCTCAACAATACCATAAGGAACCTTAACACGTATCTGAATCCTGCTCTTCACCCTCACTCCCCGTACAGGCACCAACACACTATGCCTAGGAACAGCCAAGACACAATTAGTCAGCTGGACCACCACGCGTCTTAACTACAAAGCTCAGAGACCAAAAAGAAGGAGTCGCACAATGTCCCGGAGCAATTTGTGTAGGTAGCCAAATCTTACAACCTGAAACTTGTTAAAATCAACCCTTCCTCAAAGATCCAGGTTATCACAGGACGAGTAACAAACCCCACACCAGTGAGAACGACAAGGCCACCAGCACACCTCATCAATATCCCCTTGACCTCTGCCCCTCAAGATCCTAAGAAATGCAGACAAATCAAATGCATGCTCATAAACTGCAGGTCCACAACCAAGCATGCAACAGAACTAGCAGAATTCATCCTGAACCACAACATTGCCATCTCATTCATAACAGAAACATGGCTAAATGAATCCTTATAGCGGATCATGGATACACTAGTCCCATCGGGATTTTCAATCATCAAGAAAGACAGGAACAACATCAACGTAGCGGTAACAGACACCTTAAACTACAACTCATTTGAATATCTCAGCACCACTATAAGGACGAAAGACAACACAAATATGATCTGTCACCTACTCTACCACCTACCTGACAACGCACTCTCCTTTGGCGAATACCTTGCAGATCTGATAACACACTGCTCACTCTCATGCTCAAATAATATCATCCTAGGGAACCTCAACCTTCACTGGAATGACAAAAGCAATACTCTAATCCAATCCTTAAATTACATCTTACTCAGTAAGGAACTCTCCCAGCATTGCGTCATCCTCGACCCCACCCTCTCCATGACTAAGCAGGTCAACGCCGTTTCCTCATCCTGCTTCAACACCCTCCGAATGCTCCGCAGGATCTTCAAGTGGATCCCCACCGAAACAAGAAAAACAGTCACCCAGGCCCTCGTCACCAGCAGGCTGGACTACGGAAATGCCCTCTACGCAGGAACGACGGCTAAGCTCCTGAGACGGCTGCAACGCATCCAGAACGCCTCTGCACGTCTTATCCTCGACATCCCCCGACGCAGCCACATCACACCCCACCTGAGAGACCTGCACTGGCTCCCTGTCAACAAGAGGATAACCTTCAAGCTCCTCACCCACGCACACAAAGCACTCCACAACTCCGGACCAGCCTACCTCAACAGACGACTCAGCTTCTACACCCCCACCCGCCAGCTCCGCTCGACCAGCCTCGCCCTCGCCACAGTCCCCCGCATCCGGAAAACGACCGCCGGCGGCAGATCCTTCTCCCACCTGCCGCCAAGACCTGGAACACCCTCCCCACCAACCTTCGGCAGACCCAAGACCTACTGGCCTTCAGAAGACTCCTCAAGACCTGGCTCTTCGATCAGTAGCAGCACCACCCCCCTCTTCCCCCAGCGCCTTGAGACCCTCGCGGGTATGTAGTGCGCTTTATAAGTGACATGATTGATTGATTGATTGATTGCAAAGGTCAAACCCACAACAAAGGCTCAACCGTGGATGCTATCATAGATCAGGAAAAGCACTAACTATCGACAACATCATCCCCGTCGACTGGTGGGATCATCACATCATTCTGTTCCATATCAACAAAGAGTTTCACCACCCAACGAACACGCAAAAAACCCTCCAGCGGGCTAGAAACATAAGGCAAATTCCCCTAGCGGACCTCGAAGGAAGAATGGATTACTTCTTCCCCCCTCATCAGAAAACGTCTCAACAACCAAACACACCACCCACTACAACTCAACAATGTCCTCCATACTGGACCAAGTATCCCCAATGAAACTGAAAAGGGTGAGAAACACACCCTCGAAATCCCGGTTCAATGAAGACCTCAATACTGAAAGGAGACAGCTTAGAGTGGCAGAAAGACTCTGGTGAACAAATCCATCCACAGTCCATCTTGATCAACTCAGAGGGAACACAGGAATTGCCAAAAGCACACCACGAAAGAAAAAACACCTTCTTCCGCAATGCTCTAGACAAGGCCAAAAAGTGCCCCAGAGAGCTTTTCAATATCACCAAACAACAAACCTAAAACCAACCTTAAATAGCCCTCAGACCTTCAAAGAACGGTATGACAACTTCGCTAACTGCTAAAATGATAAAATCACGATGATTGAGCTATCCCTTGAAGATCACAACCAGTCAACCAATGAGAACCTTTCTCCCAGAAAGGAAGAAAACAACCCCCCCCTCTCTCTCCATGGCTTCCCTGTCAATTACCTCTCCACAGGACAACAACAGGTGTAATTAAATCGGAGGGACCCTCACAACTCCCAAAAGCTGGAAGGTGTTCAACGTCCTCTCGGAGGCGGACATTTCTGCTCTGCTGGCTACGTCCAAACCATCCTCCCACCTGGCAGACCCCCTCCCAGCATCCCTGGCAAAAAAACTCAACCACGCCCTAAACCCCATCTGTACTAAGATTATAAACCGCTCCCTGATGACTGGTGTGATGCCAGACTGCCTCAAGCTCGGTCTAGTCACGCTACTGCTTAAAAGAACAGCAGCAGGCCCAAATGCCCTCAATAACTTTAGTCCTGTCTCCAAACTCCCCTTCCTAGCCAAAACTCTAGAGAGAGGTGCTCTCTCACAACTAAACCAACACATAAACAACAACAATCTCTTGGACCCTCATCAATCGGGGTTTTAGAAAAGTATGCAGCATAGAAACAGCTATTCTGAACATAGTACATGACCTTCACAAATCCCTGACTACAGACCGATGCTGCCTGCTCATACTCCTAGACAGCGACCTTCGACATGGTTAACTACAAGCTTCTCCTGGATTCCCTCCAAAATAGGATTGCCACGGATAGGGTGGTCCTGCGCTGGTTCACAACTTTTGTACATAACCGTTCTCAACAAATAAAAATAACCAATCTAACCTCTGACACAACAGCAATTACCCGGAGTGTCCCCCAAGGCTCTGTCCTCTTGCCTACACTGTTCAATATCTACATGGAGCCCCTCATCCTCATTCTCAACCAAGCAAACACCCCCTTCCATCTATACGCAGATAACACCCAGCTCTACATGGAAATCTCCTCACTAGAGAACGTACACCGGCTAAATGCTACCCTCAAAGAAGTACTAAAATGCCTATACCGCAACCACCTAAAGCTCAACCAAGGTAAGACAGAAATTCTTCTTATATCAAAGACAGAGCAGTCCCCCAGATGCAATAATGGATAAACTCCATAGACACTCTTAATTGCAATCTAAGCCTAGCTGGTACAGTCAAATCTCTAGGACCCCAAACTGATCATGAAAGATCACATAAAGAACAGTGCAAAGAATGCCTTCTACAACCTGAAACTTCTGAATAAAATTAAACCTTACCTGCCGCTGAATAATCTTAAAACTGCCACGCAAGTGCTGGTGCTGTCCAGATTAGACTACGGGAGTGTCAGCCTCACAGGCACCCCTTAGATCCTCTCTCAGTGCAGCAGCCAGAATGGTCACAGGAATAAAACAAGCATTTGCAATGCAATAGGTCTCACATTTGCGAGACTTTGAGCTACTGGCATTGTAAATAACAATGCCTTTTATTTATTTTTTTGAAAACCTGCTAGCGGTGCGTAAACACGCACTTTGTACTTGTAGTCCTTGCTTATGAAAAGCAAGCCTGGCAGTAAACGAGGCACAGTTACTGCCAGTCTTGCTTC
Source organism: Calotriton arnoldi (assembly GCA_963921515.1). NCBI lineage: Eukaryota > Metazoa > Chordata > Amphibia > Caudata > Salamandridae > Calotriton > Calotriton arnoldi. The sequence continues at coordinate 261,840 of CAWUFW010016896.1, forward strand.
TCGGAAGCAACCTCTATTAAGTACAAAGTGCATGTTTATGCACCACTTGCAGGTTTTCAAAAACATAGATAAAAGGCATTGTTATTTACAATGCCAGTAGCTCAAATGCTTGCAAATGCGAGACCTATTGCATAGCAAATGCTTGTTAATTGAAGTGAACTAGGGCTACAAGCCCCAGAATGCATGACTTAGTTAAAATTAAAGACAAAGATCTAAAAATGTTGTTGGCTTGGGTATCGAGTCCAGTTCTTATGGGCTAATAGTTTCATTAGAGGAGCATGATCAGTTGGCTCAGAAGCGAATAAAACTTGCTTCGAGACACAATCTCGCATCTTGCTTAGCCAATACGCATCCTACGTTATCCCAATTCCCTAGAAAAGATGTAGTCAACAGTGGACAGCAAGCCAAATCTAACCTGGATACATCGGCGTTGTGTTTTTTTTTAGGAAGTATCTTGGGGGCATATCAGCAATGGGCTTTATCTCCGCTTTTCTGGCTTTAAAAGCCAGAAAAACTGAGATAAAACTATCGCCCTATCAACAAGAGGGTGCTAACATGCATAATCGCATGTTAGCACCCTTTTCCCAACGCCTCCCTTTGCATCTCCAATGAGATGCAAAGTGGGCGTTACTGGGCGTACCCCGGATGGACTACGTTGCAAATATCGCTGATGTTCACATCGTGATATTTACAAGGCAGCCCACATGATTTTAGCAGAGGTTTCGCCAAAATCTAACGTCTGCTAAAATCCTGACTTAGCCATCCCTAACATAGGGAGTGGATTCTGCTGATAAGACCACAGGGTCGTATCAGCAAGGTTATCGCCGTTTTGCAGGGAACATCGCTGGAAAACCAGCGATGTTCCATGCAAAACGGCGATTTCCCCGCTATCGCAGGAATCTTTATCGCCTTGGAGATACGCGTTGCTAATACCGCGATATCTCCGCGATAAATATCTGCGATAGCCGTAGTTAGGAAAATGAGGGCTAAGCACGCTTTGCGATAGTTATCGCAAAGCGTTGCTAATATGCCCCTTAATGGTTTAATGTTGCCTTATAACATACACTATCTTCTGTTTTGTATAGTTCATTTACTTTTCGTAAGCTTGATTTGCAATGTAAAATAGGAAAGATTTGCATAAACAATTAACCCTTCCAGTTCCAAAATAACATTTCTGCTTTTGCTGCATTGTAAATATTGCTTTTCGCATTAACATTTTAATATGAATTATTTGAATGTAGCTTCTCTGCATACATGGTAATAAAAGCTGTCAGAGCTGACTGTTTATTTGGTCCCGTTAGGAGATTGCCACCTAAAACAGTGTTGAAAGTTCATGCTTTCACTTTAAACCATTTGTGACACATGGCTTCAAATGAAGTGTTTTGTTTGTAGATTTGAGTATCCGTCTTCGTCGCTCGAGAAAGCATTGTTGGAAAATTAAGTGGTGATTCTGCAGGCTTACTTTGAACAGTTGTGTGTATTTTAATTTATCATATTTGTCCTGTATTTGAGAAATATTCTTGCTCTGACATAGTGCAGCCTGCCAACTGTACCGGAAATAAAGTAATCACCTTAAAATGCGTGTTGAGCACATATGTTCCTGGTGACAGAGTAGTTGGTCTCCATCATTGATAAGGCAGAGTAGTTTGGACACACTCCGCTTTCTTTCCTCACGTGCTAAATTGTTAAAGAAGGCGTTTACGTAAAGAGTGCCCCCCCATCTTCTCCGCTCCGCTGGCATTGTCCGAAAATAGAAATCCTGTTTCAATCAAAGAAGTTAATTGTAGTTCCCAAGGCCGAGAATAGGATAGGTTTTCCTGTAAATGCAGGTTCCCGGGCTACGGTCCGCATTTGGCCCGTGCAATTAGCGAAGATTTGATTAGATTTATTAGCGACGACTGGAAAGCTCAGCAGCCCTACACCCTTCCCTTAATTTCGGTCATGACTGTACACCAGTGCTTTAAATGGGCCGGTACTCACCGGTACTGAGTACCGGCACTTCGTAGATTTCTCACTCTGAGTACTGGCACTTCTCTACTGCTGTGGCAGAGTACCGGTACTCATGAAAAGGTAGGCTCATTGGCAGTGCTGGTGAGCAGAAGTAGAACGTGTCTCTGGCAGCTAAGGCGCCACTTCTGTAGCCCTGATCTGAGCCCCAGCTGAGCTATTCAGCAGGGCTCATTTGAATAATGTCCGTGTGCTCACCATCAGGCTGTGCTTGACAGAGCAGGGGCCATTCAGGCCCTGTGCTGTCAATCACATTCACACTATCCTGTTCTCTCGTGCAAGCACAGGAATAATGTCAGTCCCCTGGCAGTGGCAATCAGGCTATGGCCAGTCCGGCCCTGGTGGCAATTAAAAAAGCCATGGTAGGTGAAGAGAAAAGATGGCTTTTATCATACCGGAGTCTTTTGTGTGTCTGCTATGTTTGTGTGTATGCCTGTTTTTGTAAGAAAAAAGTGAGAGAAAGAGAGAGAATCAAGACACTCTCAGGAGGTATTTTAAAGAAAACGGGTGGCACTTTGTTTGTACATGTCTGCTCTGCGACAAAGATTCATAAATAAGGTAAAAGGGAGGGTTGGTGGGTGGGTGGGTGAGTGGATGAGTGAGTGGATGGATGAGTGAGCAAGGGTGGATGTATAGATGGATGGATGAATAGATGGAAGGATGAGTGAAAGCATGCATGGGTGGATGATTGGATAAAAGGGCGGATGATGGGTGGATAAGTGAAAGATTGGATGGATGAATGAAAGGTAGGGAGGATGAATGAAAGGGTGGATGATGGATGAGTGAAAGGAGGGATTGAGTAAAAGGGTGGATGGAATAAAGGAGTAAAAGGGTTGATGGATGGATGAGCGAAAGGATTGATGGATGAGGAAAGGGTGGATAAAGAGATGGATGAGTGAAAGGATGAATGGATAGGTTTGGAGATGGATGGATAGGTTTAGATATGAAGGGTGGATAGACGGAATGGTGAAAAACTGAATGATTGATGAAAGACTGAATAGACGATAGCATGTAAAGGTTAAATGGTGGACATCAGCAGGTAAATGGTAGGATGAAAGGATGAATGGATAGATCGATGGAAGAGACAAGAGATATCTTCTGGGGAGGGTCATGATGAGTTGCTTCATTTGCTTGGTGCCATAAGAGCTTTGGTTCGACGTGGGGGTATTTTCAGTTTCTTCCTACTCACGTGCTCAAAAATATATAGTATTGTGCCAAACAGCAATTAACAGTATGACATTAAGAAGGTGCAACTATTGCAAAAAAACGGAAATGTTAACATATTATCGCATTTCTCTTTTATTTTGTGTAATGAGTTAACCTGCTTTGTTTATATAAACACATTTCTCATGTGTTTTGGTATGTGCTGTAACTAATATAGAAGTTGTTAAGTATCATCATGTCTTGCCCTTAGCCCCGCCCCTAGCCCCGCCCCCTCACTACACCTCTAGCTCATTTTAATGAGTACCTGCACTTATTTTTTCCCATTTAGAGCACTGCTGTACACCCATGTTAATGTGAAAGCGGGCGCCATGCCGAAACCTAATGCGCGGCGCCCGGGAGCAGGAGGGGCCATTGTAGTTAATTCAAATAATAAAAACAATGTTTGGGTGCCAAGTGCACAAGAAAAGAAAGGCGCGCGCGCCAAATTAAAGATAAAGTGCAGTTGAAAAAGAAACAAATGTTTTTCTTACACTGCGACCGCTTGAACGCGGCTATATGATGTGTAAACATTAAAAATTCACTTAAATTAAAGCGCGGTGCGAGAGGGCTCTGGTCTCAACATCTGGTGATTCTGGGCAAATCAGTTAATCTCCCCGTGCCTACCAAATTATGAATGTGTCCTGGTGTAACGTAACTGGTGACCTTTGGGTTGTTTCGCGCTATATAAAACTACAAAGAAAAAAACAACTCCTGACCTGCAATAGCCAGATGGGAGGAGGGAAGAGATGCCATCACGCCCTGTATGGTGTGATGGCTGACAAAAATGCTCTCTGAGTGAAATCGCCGGAAAGAGAGCTAAACACACAAAGGAGGGACTTTTACAGAAATGCACCAATAAGAAGCCAGCATTTCTGAATGCCACAGATAGTAACCAATGGCAATCGGTGGGTTTGCCAAACCACACAGAAGAGAAATAGCAGGTTGATCGAAGCTCGACCTAAAAATATGACCACATCTCCCCTTCCCTGAAAGAACTGAATTGGCTCCCAATTGAAGCTCGCTGTAGCTTCAGAACTGCTTGTCTAACTCACAAAGCCCTTTACACTGGGAAACCAGCCTACCTCACTTCTAAACTCAAAAAGGAAAGACATACAATAAAACTAAGCTTAAACACCCTACTCCTCATTCTGCCTAAAGCCCACAAACGAAAAACCCTGAAGCTCCTTTTCGAGCAATGCCCTTAAAATCTGGAACTCCTTTCCAGTACATACAAGGACAAACCCCTCCTTCTTGAGCTTCAAGAGACAGCTATGGATTTCCTCCTCAATCCAACATCTCAACTAGCAGGACATTAATTCCACACAACAGCTATTCCCCTTCACTCTTATTTTTCTTCTTAATTCATGCTGATACTTTGATTTGTTTTGATTCAATTCAGCTGTACTGATTATATGAGAGATCTGTTATGAACATGCAATGATGTAATGCACTCTGATACCCTCGGGCCTTGTCAGCGCTATATAAAACTCTTAAATAAATAAATATACATAAAAATAAATAGAATAAACAACCAGCAATACTTAATTGACCAAAATATGACAGAGGAGAGAAGTAATATGCAGAAAATATTACCAAAGATTCGGAAATGTAATACCCAACTCATTGAAATAACTTAGGGGCCGATTATGATGGCGGGCAGACTTTGTCCGCCCGGCATCGCCCCGGTAAATGGGACCGCCCGCTATGTGTGCGGCGGTCCCGCACATGTGATTAGGATGCCACCGCCACGGTGGCGGTGGCATCCCCATATCCAGCACTGTGGCGGGCGGTGCTCACAACACCGCCCGCCACAGTGCTGGAAATGCATGTTGTGCATCTGCATGCACAACGTGACAGGCACCGCGCGGTGCCTGCCACCTTGTGCATGCAGATGCAGGGGGTACCATGGTGCCCCCATGTGCACCCCCCACCCCCAAAATACCTGGGGGCCCGCTACGGGCCCCCAATGTCAGGACCGCGAAGCCTTTCCATGGCGGCGACGCCGCCATGGAAAGGCTCATCACCGCCGGCATCATAATGTGGATGGCGGTGTCTTGCAGACACCGCCACCATATTAATCCCTTTCCGCCCGGTCAACTGATCGGCCGGGCGGAAAACATGCGGACGGGCTCTTCCGTCCGCCGGTGTCCCCTCCGCCATGGTAATATGGCGGGGGGAATTTGGTGGCGGACGGACGTAAATGGCGGGCGGATCGCCACCGCCATGCGGGCGTGTGGCGATCCGCCCGCATCATAATCGGCCCCTTAATCTTTTTAAACATTACCGTAATAAATTAAATGTACCTTAAATAACCCCCAACAATTCAAAATGTATCACCAAACTAATTTGAACAAAATGTACCTATCTTTATTTTCCTTACACATATAACAGTGACTGTAATTAGAATTGTGAAAAATGATTCAGCATGAGACAAAGAAATATTGTAGACAAACAACATCATTTATAAAAATAAAATAAACTCTGCAGAAAGAAATTACAACCAATAAGGTAGAAATTATTTCCAAAATTATAAAGTAAAATGTCAAAAATGGCATAATTTTTTAATGCAAAAAAAACAAGTAACCAATCCAACAATTATTATTTTGTACTAAATGGCTAACAGATTAAATGTCAGATCACCTTTCAAGAAATGATCCCTACAATGAAGGCTGTGCCTGCACAGGCACCGTCGTAGGGATTAAGATGTCCATTTCTGACAGCCTTTTGATGGCGTTCCCACCACCATAGAAAGGCTGTCGGAAAGGGACCCTAGCAGCGCCCCCGTGGGACACCTCTATGTGGCTGGGGCCTCATATGGTTCCCCCAAACATCCATGCACCACATGGTGCCTGGCACACGGAGCATGGATGTGTGCAAACATGCCTTTGCCTACTGCGGCTTGTGCTGCGGCCCTTTTCTAGGCCGCAGCACAAGCCGCAATAGAAAAATGCATGTTTCCAACCGCCTACACGGCGGTCTTATCATAATATGGTGGGTGGAACTGCCGACTACTTGTTGGGCGGTCTCCATTCCGCTGTGATTGTGGTCGGACGCTCGTCCGACCGCCATCGCAATGAGGCCCAAAGTATTAAACAGTGATAACTATTAGTTAATTTCTATATTGTTTAAATACTAACATATGAACAAGTATTGCAATCAGAATAATTTATTCTTAAAATCATCAATTTAATTAAATATGTTTATATTTTGGTAAATCACTTGCAATTATTGTAAATAATTGAATATAAAGTTGAAAACATTGTGAATGTCTTCATCACGATTTAAATTATGTTTTTAGTTCTAAGGTTAACATTGGAACCCAAAAACCTGCATTCCAAATAGAAATGCAAGGGTTATAATCAGAATATTCTCAAAACCAAATGACACTGTGGAAATATTTAAAACCTGGGAGTCTAAATTACTATTCTAACTCCAGCCTCACAAACAATTGAGACAATGCATCCAATCTGAACAGGGTTTTAATGTACTATTCATACAAATGCATACATTTGGAGGAGTTACTGATATAATATTCATATTCCAGTCCTTCAAACATTTGGGAATGTGCATAATTTGGGGGAAGGGGGTTACCATTCAACCGCAGTCTCTCAAATATTGGGAAAATTCAATAATTAATGAGGTTTTAATATAATATTTTAACTCCAGTCCCTCAATCATTGTGTTAAGGTCATAAATTCAGGGGCTGCTGTTTTACTATCCTAACTCTAGACCCACAAATTTCATGCACAGTGCTAGGCCAGATATCCTATTCTAAGTCCAGTCCTATAAATCTTGGAGGAACGGTATAAATTAGTGTGATAGTGGTAGATTTACTTCTAATTCCAGTTACTCAAACGTTGAGGAAAGTGCATAATTTCAGGGGCTGGGGTGATTTACTATTCTAACTGCAGTCGCACAAAAATTGGAATATTAATGAATGCTTTTTTATGTATTATTCGAACTCTAGTCCCTAAAACATTATGGAAAGTGCATACATTTGGGAGATGCAGATTTACTATTCAAACTCTAGTCCTTCAAGTACTGTGGAAAGTGCATAAATTCACTGGGGCTGATTTGGTATTCTAATTCCAGTCCCACGAACTTTGGAGAAACTGCATAAATCAATCGGGAAGATTTACTATTCTAACTCCACTCCCACAAACATTGAATAGATGACATAAATAAAGGGAAAGGGGGGCTAAATTACCATTGTAAACCTTTCCTATAAACATGGTTAACAATAATCATAAGCTGTGGATCAAAGGTAGTAATATAAATCCTATGCCAGAAATAAATTAACATTTAATAAATCCTGGGGTGTCATTTTCTATTTTAAATTGAAACACATAGGGCCTCATTAGGATGGCGGAGGGTCCGCCACCGCCAGCCGTGCGATGGCGGTCTCTCCGCCATCGGACAGCACTTTTCCCCCTGCCAAATTAGGATGGCGGGGGGAATCGGACCACAACCGTGGTGGGCGCAAAGACCGCCCGCCATGGATCCACCACAGGCAATCGTTCAAATTGCCTGGCGGAGCGGTCAACATCTGTGAAATGGTGGCGGTGCCTAGCAGGCACCGTCCGCCAAATTACAATGCTGCATCCCCGCCAGCCGGTGTATGGTGGTGGAACTGCCATTCACAGGCTGGTGGGGATTGCATTTGGGGGTCTGTTGCGGGCCCCCCTTGTGTTGGGTGGTGGGGTGCACTGGGGGGTACCCATGGTACCCCCCTACATTTCCCTGCACTACGTAGCAGGCACCGCAGGGAACCGCATGACAAGGCTGTTTAGCATTGCGGCGGGGGCTGCAGCCAGCAGCACCCGCCGCAATGTTAAACGGCCTGGATGCGACCACCATGGTGGCAGTCGCATCGTATTGTGTGGTGCGGGACCGCCGCCTTACAGGCGGGCGGTCCCAGTCACCGCAACAATGGCGGGCAGACTCGAGTCCATCGTAATCACCCCCATAATTCTTAAAATAAAACAAAATAATTAAAGAATAGCAAAGACCCAATACAGCCAAAACATACAAATGTAGCATAATTCTTAAGTATCCAAAATTATTTAGTTCACCCCTGAATATGTGAACGCCAACTTTTTATTAAAACATAGAAAACAATGTTAAAACAAAAAAGATAATCAATTTATTTTTCCACAATGCCCACCCAAAATCTCTACATATTCCACAAACATTTAATGATTGCATAACATAACATTTACAAAAAATTATATTTCAATCACTAGAACAGATTCATGATAATTTACACCAAAAGGGAATCACCAAAAATGCAAACGAAAAATGAATTATATTATAGAAGCTAAATAAATCACTACTCACTCAAAGCCCTACTTTAACTCATGCTAAAAACAAAAACAAAAATATCCAATTAAAACACTATCCAGCTAAATCCCCCAATTTAACCAATAGCCCATTAGCCCATTAAAATGAAATAACATTACTACAAAACATGAACTAAACAAATAAAATGAAAAATGAAACAAAACAAAATCAATAATTGTTATAATTATTAAAACATACACAAAATAGGAGTCCATATAAATATATACATTACTATATTAATGGGAAATAACATTAAATAAAATGTTATTTTGTATACTATATTTTGACAAACAACAGTGTTTACTAAAGTAAAAATACAATTCATTTATCCGCAATATTATGATTCACAATATTTTTGCGCTCATAATATTTTGACCACAATATTATTGCACCTCTATTAAAACTAAACTCAATATTCATGCACCGTACCCCACAAGTCCACCTTCATTTCCTGTTTCTTCTGTTGATGTTATATATTCATTGCACAGCACCAAACATTAGATGAATTCTCATTATAAAAAAGATCCCGTGGGAACATTTGGTTAAGGGTCGTTAAAGTAAGTTTATTGTGTCTAAAAAATGATAGATGCTGCTGCCTATTTGTGTGGTTTGAGTGAAATGGAAGGAACAGTGAGCTGCCTAGCCCTTAACTACCACACACACACACACACACACACACACACACACACACACACACATACACCACCCTCATCCTACCTAATGACTCTACTATCTGCTCCTATAGCAATTTATAAAATGTTCTAACTAGCGACTTCCATTGCTCAGGTTTAGAAACCCTTGAGCTTTCTCTGGGAGGTGTGAGTGCAAACATTTTGCATTAGCAGCCGCAAGCACTTTTTATTTACACACCTCTATGTTAAAAGGTTTTAAATCCAGCAAAATGGTGACTAGTGCTCCTGAGTAGATGTGCTAAGAAATGGCAATTTATCACTAAATTTTGGAACAAATTCTTCAGCAAGAACTCCCAGGTCTCACTTGTAAAGTAGTCCTTCAAGTCTACAAAACTGTTTACTATTTTATTGGCCTAATGTTCTTACCAGTGCATAATTTGCCACTACATTTAAAAGCAACCATTAACCACACACTTCAGATGCCTGGACGATTGTGACCTGAAAAGCACTGGTACCTTTTATATCGTTTCTATCACCACTCCTGCTTTGCTGGATACACACTGATTAATGCCGTAGTATCATTGCATATATCAAAAGGACAGTAAAGTACTGTGTGCTGTGATTTTATCTACATTGTTTTAAAATAGGTAGCATTATAGAGTTCAGGTTAACCCTTCTGGAAATGGCATTATAAAAAATTCTGTCTGTAGAATGGCTATATGTCAAAACAATGCATTAAAATAGCTTGAAGCGAGGTAGAGACCACTTAGGTATCAGTTTAGGCCTACACAGAGGCACTCTTTTCTCTCCACGCAAACCTCATCCTTGGGAGTATACCTCGGGACATCCCTTCAAGTGATTCGGAAGCTAAAGATCCACAGCACCACAGCTTTTTAACCTTGATATATGAAATGGCAAGTCACCTGCTCTTCAGTCTCCACATCCTCTGCAAAAGGTTAGACATATTACTTTTAAAACAATGGGCATAGATCATCAAGCCATTCATGGTTCTGGAGCTCTCTTCCTTCAGTAGAAACTTGGTACAAACCACCAAAACAGAATTCATAGTCAGGTTAGATCCACTCTTAATCAGGTCTTCCTTCAGAAAACACCTTCTCAGTTCAAATGGCAAAGACATAGAACTCGCTCCCTGCTGGAAAAAGAATGATGTAAAACAAATTGTAAATTCAAGAGAGCATGAAAAATCTGATTCTTTGCATTCACTCAATATAGTTACATCAGAGCATGACTTTGTTTATTCCCATACTAGTCTTCAACTCCTCATCCATATGTGCATTGACATGGACATTGATGCTTTATGATAAGAACATACCTCCAACCTCACACATCTGATCCATTATCTACAGTATAGGTCAACCCACAACAAATATCCTTTCAACAATTTAGAGTGCTTCATGGTGCTGTGAGAAGTATGAAGCACCATAGAGTGCTCCCATGCAATGTGCTACATGTTTGGCATTTCCCCAAGGAGGACAACATGAGGGCTACCATCAGTTCAGACCAGGGGAACCACACTATCATGCCACCCATCCTCCTTACCTTCCCACCATGCCAAATTACAATCAGATTACAAGTATCACAAGCCCATTCTAACATGGCAGATCTCAGGTGGCCATAGGCGAGGTGATTGGATATCATGCACCCTGCCTGGCAGTGTTCTTTTCTCACCCTTGCATTGCATTTGGATGTCTGAGGCAGCTGGCAGGAATTTCGAAGAGGGGGTGGCAGCCTCCCACTATCAAGTTAAAATCAAAGCAGTAATATGCTCTTCTTTATGCCCATGAAAAAACATGTAAATAGAGAATATTTTACTATTGCTAATTCCATTATGATCATTTGTTGGGAAAGCAACTACTTTTCCCATGCAGTTTTTCATAATAAAAATGTTATTTTTTATCTTATTTTGTAGTTATTTAAGGTGCATGCCAGAATTGTAAATTTTTGTGTGTTCACATTGATCACTTTGATACAAGTCTGTCTTTAAAATGCATATTCAATTGACAATGTATTATTTAAATTCCATTTAAATGCTGAATAATTGACACTCACATTCTTATTGTTATAACAGGAACACTTACCCTGCCATTACATTCTATCACTAAAGCACTTAGAATAATTTTAGAATGAAGAGCATTCTTAAAGTCAGTAGTCAAGAGCTAAGCAAAAATTATATAAGTGCAGTAAACATGCTTCAAGTTAATGATGCTGACAGGTCCAGAGGACTCCTCTTGAGCCTTGGATCCAAATAGGTGGATCTTGTGGAAAGTAAATTCGGCCTTGGCAAGATGTTTCCCTTTACATTCTTACACTTATGTTTTCTTTTCAAATTCTGTTCAGAATTTCCTGGATGAAAAGTATTTGAAATATAAACCGTGTCTTTTATAAATATTGAAAACATTGAATTAAATGTACAGTTTCAAGTTAACATATGTGTTTGCTTTTCCTCCAGTATTTTAAAATGTTTTTTCTTTTACTTTTTAAAGCAATACTTTACAGACAAACATTGGCAAAGCCAATGGCTCAACATTCACATTATATAGAAAAGATCTATTGGCTTTGCCCATGCATATTTAGCATTATTTTGCAGGCCCGTGGCTCTATAGGATCAACAGCAGACCCATGTCGGCCTTATTCTGCAGACATTTTAGGCTCTTACAAGCTGTGGGTCCTATGCAAAACATCTTATGCACAGTTTTTACCAAGGTATCACTCAAGATTCTGGAGATTTCAAAATTGTGCATCCTATCTGTTGATTGGTCTGAATCAGCATGTTCACATTACAGAGGCTCCAAAGTTCCTCTATTGGCTCTATTGGAGAGATATTCAAAAATCTTTGCCTGTCTCATAGAAGTCTCCGTGGTCAATCATACAACTATCTAACAAAATTGGTTGCCCCTAACCTACAAATGAGATACTCAGGTTTTCCAACAGAAGGCTCTTGACTAGATATAACAGGTTTGTCAGTCTAATTCTTCATTTTCAGGGATTCTGCTTGTGGATTTCCCTACCACTTCATTTAAGACTTGAGGATGACTTTCAGCTCAGAAAATTCTTAAAGACTTACATATTCTTCCTACCATCTAGACAATACTATTCTCTCCAATAAATTACTACTCATCTGAGTCGTCGATAGTCAGTCACTTGAATGTGGCACTTCTTTTCAGCTGTACTTTTCAGGACTCTGTTCTTTAAGACTTTATGATATGTTTGGGAAATATTCAATGACAGTCATCCTCAGCACTCCCCATCCATAAGGGCGAGCTGGATTACATTCCCAAGTTATTTCCAGGCACTATCCTGTCACCTGCCACTCTTTATATGTACCCAAACTCTAAAGTGCCTGAAAGTCACCGCAGAGTGGTGAGCAGCATTTCACAAAAGACATAAATAAATATATTCAAGCACACCTCATATGAAAGTTATTGCAACCATCATAATAATCATAGCCATGATCATAATCTATCACTCTTTGGCACCTCAAACCTTACCAAATGTGTTCAAAACCTCATGAATAAAACTAATTCTGGAAAAACATGACCTTGATCTAATCGACTTCTAGCTACTAACTTATTTCTTTTTACAATTTAGCTGTGATGGTTTAGAGTCAGAGACTCACAACACAGGAGCACAAAGAATTATCCTGGAGTGGTTCATCTCTTACCTCAACGACAACTCTTCCATACTTTAGCTTCCTCCATTTTCTTCAGTCCCACTCAACCCTATAGCCAACGTAATTTAGGGCTTGACCATTGCTCTCCTTCTCTTCAATATTTACCTTATCCCTTTACACAAGTTCATCTCTTTCTCAACTGCTACAACTAATGCTGATGACATGCAATTCATGCTAATGTGGAAATCCATTTCATATTGACTTCCTTACCAGATAAAAAAAAAATCTGTATTTGTTAAGCGTGAAATACTCACCCTTACGGGTCTCAAGGCGCTGGGGGCCGTCATGGAAATTAAGTGAGCTATTGCCCAGAGTCACATGGTGCTGAGCTGCCGCCAGAGCCGGGGGTCGAACCGTGAGCCCTGTGCTCCGAAGTCAGCTGCCCTGGCCGCTGCACCACACCTCTCCAGTGGACAATAGCTACAAATGAGTGATCACTAGATGCTGTTGTTAGATACTTCATAAGGGGAAATATCAGCATGCAGTAAATTAACAAACTATCATCCTTGAAATATATGGCCACAATAAGTAGAGTCACCACCACCACCCTATTTACCCAAAGTGAGAATTCCAGAGACATTGAATACCTCCAATTGTATTCAGACAGAATATCGAGTTGGAAATATCGTGACACAGAAATATCAACAGCAAGGATATCGTGGTCAAGAAAATCGAATTTCAGGTAAGAAATATCGTTTTTAAAAATATAGAAGTCAATATCATCTGAAAAAATATAGGTTTAAAATATCGATTTTTTAATTAGTGTTATGTATTTTAGTTTACATTTTAAATGTATGTGATATATGTTTTTTGTATAAGTATTGTCTATGTTTTTTAATATATGTGTTAAATCTTTAGTAGTTATCAATTTTATTTTAATTACAATTTGTGTTTTTTAGTTCTGTAGCGGGTTGTGGGTTTATAGGGGAATAGGTGGGAAGTAATTTAATTATAATAAATTAATGATTATTTTTATTTATTAATATTTATTTAATTGAGATTTTATTGTGTTAATTGTGGGAAGTAATTTATTTGTAATTAATTATTAATTGGTTGTTCATTGATATTAATTAATTATTGATAATTATTTATGGTAATTGTGTAATTGTTTTTAGGTGTGGGTTGTCCTGTTTGTAGGGGTAAAGCGTGGAAAGTAATTTATTTTTGATTAATTAATAATTCGTTGTTAATTTATATTAATTAATTGATTGAAGATTAATCATGAAAACTTTGTAATTAATTTTAGGTGCGGGTTGTGGGGTTTTCTAGGGGTAAAGGGTGGGAAGTAATTTATGTTTAATTAATTAATAATTAGTTGTTAATTTATCTTAATTAATTTATTGTAAATTAATTATGGAAATTGTGTAATTAATTTTAGGTGTGAGTTGTGGGGTTTATAGGGGTAAAGGGTGGGAAGTAATTTATGTTTAAATAATTAATAATTAGTTGATCATTAATATTAATTAATTAATTGATATTTAATTAGAGTAATTGTTTATATTTTTGTGTGTGTGGGTTTTACTTTTATGGGGGTAAAGGGCGGGGAGTAAATTAATTTTACTTACTTTATAATTCGTTGTTAAATACTATTGGTTTTTTAATTGAAAATAGGTTTTAATTGTTTAATTAATTTTCTTGCAGTTTAATTTTAGCTGTGGGTTGTGGGGATTAGAGGGGTAAAGTGTGGGAAGTTTATTAATTTTTATGAGTTTTAATTTGTTTTTTAATTAATAATATTTCTTTGATTAGTAATCAATTATGTTAATTATGGAAGTACATTTTTTATAAATTTAGATGTGGGATGTGGATTGGGTGGTGTTATAGGATAGGTAATTTATAAAAGTACATTTATGTAATGATTAATGTTTTTGTTTCTAAATAATTTCTAATTAAAAATTATTATTTGTTTGAAAATTATTTTTTGTTTTATTTAATATAATATTTGTAGGTATTTTTCCATATGTATTTAACATTGTTATATGTTTCTTTTTCATTTTTAATATTAAATATATTTGTATTTTAATTTTTTACATATTTATATATTTTTTTATTTATTTTGTTTATAACATAATGTTGTTGTTATTAATATTTTGTTTGTTTTTAATTTTGAACTGACTGAAGTGAGAATATTAATTGTTACCCCTCAGCAATCCAACAGTTTCCCTACTGTTGCACTGATTAGAGTGGGAATAGTAAATTTTATCCCGCCTCTATCCAACACTTTCCCTACTGTTGCACTCACTGGAGTGGGAATAGTAAATTTTATCCCGCCTCTATCCAACACTTTCCCTACTGTTGCACTCACTGGAGTGGGAATAGTAATTTTTACCCCTCCGCTATCCAACACTTTCCCTACTGTTGCACTCATTGGAGTTGGAATAGTAATTTTTACCCCTCCGCTATCCAACAATTTCCCTACTGTTGCACTCATTGGAGTGGGAATAGTAAATTTAATCCCTCTAAAATCAAACAATTTTCCTACTGTTGCACTGACTGGAGTGGGAATAGTCATTTTTACACCGCCGCTATCCAACACTTTACTTATTGTTGCACTCACTGGAGTGGGAATAGTAATTTTTACCCCTCCGCTATAAAACAATTTCCTTACTGTTGCACTGACTGGAGTGGGAATAGTACATTTTACCCCCTGCTATCCAACACTTTCCCTACTGTTACACTAACTGGAGTGGGCATAGTAATTTTTACCACTCCGCTATCCAACACTTTATTTATTGTTGCACTCACTGGAGTGGGAATAGTAATTTTTACCCCTCCGCTATCCAACACTTTTCCTACTGTTGCACTGACAGGAGTGGTAAATCTAAGTTTAAAGATTTTTAAATAGTTTAATGTTTTAATTTATATCGGAATGTTTTTTTCAATAGATTTTATGTTATTGGCATATATATATGTATAGGTACACGTTGAAAAACGGAGAGAGACAGACAAGGAGGCTTCCAGCCGGCATTGCGACCTTATGAAAGGGAACCATATAGAACATTTCTCAGAAGAACAAGAATTAGAATGGATGAAGAAAAGGATTAAATATATGTCATACAAAGATTTTAGAGAAACAACTATCATTGAAATGAAGAAGAGCACAGGAATAACAAGATTTTAGAAAAATTACAAGCCCTGAAGAACCGCAGTGGAGAACGAAACACGTGTTGGCTTTTTCTGACTGCTTAAGAAAAATAAATAACAACTAAAAGAAACTGAACAAGAAGATTTGGTTTTTTATTGATGTTGTGTGTGAATATCTCAGTGAAGTTTGATGTTATAGAATTATAAAGAATACTGGTGGGGACTGGTATCTGGGATACTTTTGCGCTGGGCACAAATCCTGTCACCCACATTGTATATATATATATATATATATATATATATATATATATATATATATATATATATATATTATCTACTAGCGGTCGCCAGTAGATAGTTATAGTTAGGACCTATTTTCCATAGGAAATCCGCGACATTCTATTTGAAATAACTCTTGCGTCGGTTGACGAATCTTCGCGAAATTTTCAAACTTTATGGCCCGCTCCGGTCCGCTCCTACCCTGAAAGTCTCAGGGTGATTCGTCAAGCGGGGGCTGAGAAAAAGGGGGTCCCAAAACGTGTTTTCCCCATTCATTTTCCCATAGGAAACTTTAGACACGGCTACAGCCCGAACTGCTGAACGGAATTACACCAAATTTGGCAAAGAGGTAGTTCTTGGTTCAGAAAGAACCCTTTTGTTAAATGGTGTAAATCCGTTCAGTAGTTCCTGTGAAAATCAAAATGAAAATCACATATATATCTATGGCCGCGTCGGATTCGCGCACCCTGAGCGCACCCTGCGCGCACCGTCCCGATCACGAGCTGCATGTTAATTGGCTTTCAAGTGGCTGTCAACACTCCAAATCAGGAAGTGTTGGCAGCCATTTTGTCCCTCGGTAGAACCGAGGGACAGAAACAAGTGCGCAAAGCGCAAAAAGGGGGCAGGGTAGAAACACCCTGACCCCCTAGGTCTGCTCAGGGGGTCCCACAAGGACCCCTGGGCAGAAAAAGCATTTTTAATAAAAATCGGCAGGATGCACTCAGGGTGCGCGGATCCTGCCGATTAGAAAAAACCCAGAAGAAACAAGTGCGCAAGATCGCACAAAGGGGGCAGGGTAGAAACACCCTGACCCCTAGGTCTGCTCAGGGGGTCCCACAAGGACCCCCTGGGTAGAAAAAAGCATTTTTTTAAAAAAATGGCAGGATGCGCTCAGGATGCGCGGATCCTGCCGGAAAAAAAATCGAAGCGCGGTCTCCCGCGCTTCGATGTTAATTTGCCCCGGGTGGGCCAAGTCCCGGGGACATGGTGGGGGGTTTAAATTTAATGTGGGGGGCCTCAAAGGCCCCCAAGCCCCGGGGACCACCACCCCCGGGGCTTTGAAAAGATAATGGTGGCGGGAGGGCTCTTGGCCCTCCCGCAGCCCCGGGACCGCCACCCCCCGGGCTTCTTTTTAAAAATAACTTTGACCTGTGTGGGGGCTCCAGCCCCCACACACCCGGGACTGCCACCTCCCCGGGGCACTAAAGATTTGAATATGGGGGTCCGTTACGGACCCAAAGCCCCAGGGACCACCACCTCCCCGGGGCTGTGAAATGGTTGGGAGGGCGGCCGCGTGGCCCCCCTCCTGGAGCCCTTGATGGACCTGGGGACCGCCACCCCCCAGGGCAGGCTCCTGCAGTGTCCCGGGGTGCCTACCCCCGGGACACTGTAGTTTGCTATGACAGGACGGGAGCCTCGCGGCTCCCGTCCTGTCATAGCAAACTTGGTTTGCATTTTGAAAGAGAGAGCAGGAAACCTGCTCTCTCTTTCAAAATGCAAACCCAATTGCTTTTCCACGTGGGGAGCAGCATGTTAGCTGCTCCCCATGTGGAAAAGCAATGCCGGCTCGCGCAGGAGGCGGGGAGCCGGCTGGGACTGTGGGGGGATTGGGGACCCCCCACAGTCCCCAACCAGAGGCCAGGCCCCGGGGGATGGGGTCCCCGGGGCCATAAGTGGCCAGGGAGGGGGGCCACGCAGCCCCCTCCCCAAATAAAAAAAAAAAAAAAAAGGGCAAGGCCGGCATCGGGGTATGGGGTCCCCGGGGCCTTAAATGGCCTGAGGAGGGGGCCACGCAGCCCCCTCCAAATTTAAAAATACAAATCGAGGGCATGCCCCGGGGGATGGGGTCCCCGGGGCCAATACAGGCCCAGGGAAGGGGGGCCACGCGTCTTCCCGTTTTTTTTTTTTTTAAAAAAAAAAAAAAAAATGCTCAGGCCCCGGGGGATGGGGTCCCCGGGGCCAAAAGTGGCCAAGGGAAGGGGGGCCACGCAGCCCCCCTCCCATTAAATTTTTTTTTTAAAAAAAACAAAAAACGACCGGCATCGTGCCGGAGGCCCCGCCCCCCTCCCAGCAGTACTCTGCAAACGCGCCCCCTGGCGCGTTTTAAGAAGGGAGTAATTCCCCTTGAATACTGGGGGTCCCTAGGGGCCAACTAGCCCACCAGGAACCTCCAGTATGCGCCAGGGGCTGCGTTGCAGAGAGGTGTACAGAGGCCACGCCCCTTTTACACCTCTCTGCAACACAGCTCTGTGGCGCTTTTTAGAAGTACATGGTGGGCTAGTTGGACTCCAGGGACCCTCAGGTTTCAAGAAGACTTAATCCCCCAACTTAAAACGCGCCACGGGGCGCGTTTGCACAGTGGTGAAGGGAGGGGGCGGGGCTTCAGGTGACATGTGTGCAAACAGGCCCCATGGCGCGTTTTAAGATGGGGAATTAAATCCCCTTCAATCCTGAGGGTCCCTGGGGGCCAACTAGCCCAACAGGTACGTCCAGAAAGCGCCACAGAGCTGCATTGCAGAGAGGTGCAAAAAGGGGCGTGGCCTCTGAACACCTCTCTGCAACGCAGCTCCCTGGCGCATACTGGAGGTACAGGGTGGGCTAGTTGGACCCCAGGGATCCTCATGATTCAAGGGGACTTAATCCCCCAACTTAAAACGCGCCATGGGGCGCGTTTGCACAGATGTCACCTCAGGCCCCGCCCCCTCCCTTCACCATTGTGCAAATATTCCTCTAAAATCAGCCGAACTACGAATTCCTATTTACTCACCTGTTATCAGGAGAGACCTCAGTGCTGCATCTTTCAGCCCAGTACTGATCCTGAAAAGTAATTTTAACCGTACTTACCAGTAACTTGAATTTCCTTCCATAGGCTAACATTGACTTGTTTCACTTGGAAATTCTTCTAAGTGTGGAGTTTTGGAACTTTATAATATTCCTCTAAAATCAGACGAAATACAAAATCCGATTTACTCACCTGTTATCAGGAGAGACCTCAGTGCTGCATCTTTCAGCCCAGTACTGATCCTGAAAAGTAATTTTAACCGTACTTACCAGTAACTTATATTTCCTTCCATAGGAATCCATTGTCTGGTTTTCAGCAGAAAAGTTTCAAAGTGTTGATTTTCACAAACTACAAATATTCCTTAAAAATCGCCTGTATGACTTATACGCATTCTTTTAACTGTTTACAGGAGATGCACCAGTGCTGGATCCAGGATCCACCACTGAGTAAGAAAAAGTAACGATAACACTACTTACCTGCTAAGTGAATTTCCTCCCATAGGATAACATTGGTGATTCTATGTGAAAAAGTTTCTAAGTGTCAACTTTTAAAATACAATAATATTCCTTAAAAATCACTACTGTAACCAAAACGCTTTTACTCAATTGTTTACAGGAGATGTCCCAGGACTGAATCTAGGATCCAGTCCTGTGGTTAGAAAAGTAATCCATAAAGTAACTAATTGCATTTAACTAGAAATTCACATTGAGCTCAATTTTGCATTGTGTTTGAAATTGTGTTGCCCATTGCAACAACTGTAACTACTGTACTTAAAAGTCTATTGCCTATTTGCAAAGTATTTAAACTAAAGTAATTCATTCTGAGAAAGTATATTTTGTAATGTAATGTATAATGTAATTACAATGTAATTTAATAAATAAAATATCTAAAAATAAATAGTTTTAAAAAATGTAGCAAATCAGTATCAAAAAAATAAATATAACAATTAATACATTTAAAAATTGTCATTTACAAAACCTTTGAAATTCACTGAAAAAACCATAGGTTTTAGGGGCGTTATAGTTAGAAATTAGCATTTAAAAAACCTTTGAAATTCACTTAAAAAACCATAGGTTTCAGGCACGTTATAGTTAGAAATTAGCATTTAAAAAACCTTTGAAATTCACTGAAAAAACCATAGGTTTCAGACACGTTATAGTTAGAAATTAGCATTTAAAAAACCTTTGAAATTCACTGAAAAAACCATAGGTTTTAGGGACAGTTATAGTTAGTTGGACATTTCACTCGTACAAAACCATAGAAATTCCCCCGTTATAGTTAGTTCAGCTAACTATAACTCGCGCCCCCGCAATGCACTGCTGATGACGTCACATATTACATCACTCATGACATGGTCAGTGACATCACTGATGACATCACTGATGACATCTCAAATGACATCACTGATGACATCACTGATGACATCATCCACGTGATAATCTGATGCACCTCCTCACACCCTAATATAACCTTTGATACACCCACTCTAAATTACAGACTGCCATTCGCAAAACCATAGACACTCCAACACCAATAACTACATACCCACTCACTGATTCTTAGGTCTACACACACATCCACTCACTCACCCATACAGTCACTCATACTTACGGTCACTCAGTACAGGACTATCATATGCACTCATACTCCTATATAGACACTCAAACACCGCCACTCATCCATAGAGGTACTCACACACCTAGTCAGTCATGCAAATAATTAAACACACTGCCATTTACTCACCTATACAGTTATACACACACCAGCTCACTTACTCATACAAATACTAGCACATTCTTACGCTCTTATACAATCACTGATACAAGCACACACTCATCCATACAGTCACTCTCACAATCACACACTCTCGCTTATAGCTATTTATATACTCCACCACACATATATACTGCCTTTCACATATGTAGTTACTCACACATGTACCACTGGGACATACATTCACTCACTAACACACTCTTACACACACTTACCCACCCATACAGTCTATCACAGATGCACTCTTGAAACCATCCACCCAGTGAATCACCCACTCACACATCTATGCACAGAGTCGCACACACCCCACCCACACAAACACTCAGGCACCCATATAGATACTCAGACAACCAATCAATAACTCATATAGACACTCATGTAGCTATTCACAAACCCATGCAGCCACTTACACAGCAACAGACAGACAGTTACAGACATTCACCCAGTTTAGTCACTAACCCTTGCATTCAGTAAGATACGTTTAATCACTCACTTATAGAGTCAGTCACGCACCTACTAAATCCTTCATCCACACACTTATACACCCACTCATTCTTCAATACACCTTTCCCTATATATTAAAAATATTTAAACTTTACAGAAACACAGTCACTGAATGATGTCATCAGTGATGTCATTTGAGATGTCATCAGTGAGGTCATCAGTGATGTCACTGACCATGTCATGAGTGATGTAATATGTGACATCATCAGCAGTGCATTGCGGGGCGCGAGTTATAGTTAGCTGAACTAACTATAACGGGGGAATTTCTATGGTTTTGTACGAGTGAAATGTCCAACTAACTATAACTGTCCCTAAAACCTATGGTTTTTTCAGTGAATTTCAAAGGTTTTTAAATGCTAATTTCTAACTATAACGTGTCTGAAACCTATGGTTTTTTCAGTGAATATATATTCAAATACATATCTGCTGTCACCATGTCACTTCTATTCTCTCTTTTGCCCAAGTGGGCTTGATACATCAATATTATTCACAAAGTCAAATACATCAACAAAATGAATATAGCCAGTTCATAGAAACAAATTATTGCGGACAAAAGACTCCACATTCATCACTGCCAAAGAAGTGCCTGCACCTGTATGAAAAATAGAAAATATTACATTTTAAAACACAATTAAAAAAGAGACCTCCAGGCAGTGCAGAATCTACCCTGGAGGTCTCTTTGAACTGGCTATATTCATTTTGATGATGTATTTGACTTTGTGAATAATATTGATTTATCAAGCCCACTTGGGCAAAAGAGAGAATGGTGACAGCAGATATGTATTTGAATAGTCCATAAAGGCAGGAATGCAGTTGTGGTATGTTGCAATGAACATGCACTGATACTGATATATTGTAATATTATGATCGTATTCTCCCACTGGGGCAGGATTGGTGATGTGTTGATAACTAAATGCATACATGTCTTGTGCATATACACATTGGATAAGATATACCACTGTGCCAAAATGGCCGCCAGAGAATTTAATTGTAGGAATAATGAATTTAAATAGATAATTGATATAGGACTGGTCTCTACTATGTCCCTATGTGGTTTCCTGGCCAAAACAATAGCCATATGAATTGTATAATATTTATAATACTAAGGGGTCGATTCCGATTCGGGCCGGAAAACGTACCGACCGACTCGGAGCCGGAATACATTCCGACCGACACGTACCGGTGCAGCCCGACCCGCCAAGTACGATGAGAAGCGAGCAAAACCCGACCGACTCGTACGGAACACAAGCCGAAGGACCGAGCCGCGCGGAAAACTGCAATCCGGCCGGAAAAACACGCGCTTCGAACCGACCGACTCGCACCCGGAACAATACCGAACGAGACGTACCCGCGGACTCCCACCCGCCAAGTACGATGCAAGGCGTGGAAAACACGACCGAGTCGCACGGAGGACAAGCCGTACGACCGACACGCATACAAAACTGCGAGGCGAAGCAACCCAAAACACTGCGACCGACGCGTACGCAGCATAGAGAACAGCACAAACACAGCGTGAACGAAACGGATAAGCCCGTACGAGGCAACTGCAGGGTCCGACTCGGTCACAAGAACGTCTCCTACATGCACGAAAAGTACAAAGGGAAAATACACAAAAAAAGGCCAAACAAGCAATTACAAAGCCAATAAATACTGGGGGGGAGGGGCAGGGAACAAATACACACCCACAACTCCACCCATATAAAGGACACAAATCCCTACCATGATCCTTTGTAAATTCAAATTACCTGCCAGCACTCAACAGACAGCAACCACACACCCACAGCTCATCCATCACACAAGCCACACACCATCAGCACCACAACAAATAGAAACCTCACATACACCTAGCAAACACACACTCGCACACCTTCACCTGCACACCAACACACACATCACTCACCATCACCACCCATCACCATGCCCCCAAAGAAGAATCATAAGTTCCTAAATAGTGAATTGGAAGTCCTGGTAGATGAGATCCTCAGGGTAGAGCCACAGCTCTTTGGTACACTGGTCCAACAGACACCCATGTCACAGAAAACAAAGATGTGGGAGAGGATCGTCGACAGGGTGAACGCACAATCACCATGTTTGCGCACAAAGACAGACATCCAGAACAGGTGGTATGACGTGCGCAGGAGGGTCAAGGAGCTGTTGAAGAAGGACTACATCTTGAGCCAACACACCGGCAGTGGCCCTCCTGCCAAGCCAGTATACCTCAGGCCCTGGGAGGAGAAGGTGCGGGCCATCCTACCACCAGTGAGCGTCTATGGACTAGAAAACATCCCAGAGCCTGGTGAGTACACAACAAATGTACACAATATTCTGCGACTACACACACACATCACTGTCAAGGGGAGAGTCAAACCATGCACTCTTAGCAAATACACAGCAACCAGAACAGAATCATCCCAAAATGTGTATGTCACTCAGAGAAACACAACACATGCCACCTCAAAGTGACATTTAACTGTGTCATCACATGTACAAACACAACTACAACTACAGCTAGGCAGTGGCACAAATATAACTGACAAACACATCCAGACAAGTAGCCACCACTACAACACCACCACACAGTGAGGCCCACTGAAAGAAAGGAAATATGTGTATGCTGGGCAAGTCAGTGTAGCCAATAGCATGATGGGAGTTGTAGGCACAGATATTGGTCACCCCCACAACTGTCCCATCAACACCACCATGAACCATGCGCACATCACAGGGAGTGGAAAAGGACTCACAAGATGGCTGACACTGGCTACTGCTGTGGGGAGTACAAGGCCCTGCTGGCAACTGTGCAACAACCAACAGCAGGACACCACTGACTGACATCCTGAAAGACAACTTGCACTCCCTGCAATGGAAGCACGTTCCATGGTGGGATATCTGGCTGGGTGGGAAGGAGGACTCACAGCACTGACCATAGTCACAAGCACCTACCCTCACACACACCCTCAACACAAACTCCACAGAACCCACCTGGGAGAATGCAATGCCTCACATCCTAACTCAAGATCCCACAAAGAACCACCACCCTGGGTCATGCTGTGTGAAGCACAGGAACACTCCTGGGACTTTTAGCCAAACAACTGCCAGGACAACACTCCCAGCCATCCATTCAGCACAGGCAGCCCACCCCACAGGGAAGCAGAGTCAAAAGGAAGGAAGTATGGGCATGCTGGGAAGGGGGGTGGAGGCAATAGCATGATGGGAGTTGTAGGCACAGATATTGGTCACCCCCACAACTGTCCCATCAACACCACCATGAACCATGCGCCCATCACAGGGAGTGGAAAAGGACTCACAAGATGGCTGACACTGGCTACTGCTGTGGGGAGTACAAGGCCCTGCTGGCAACTGTGCAACAACCAACAGCAGGACACCACTGACTGACATCCTGAAAGACAACTTGCACTCCCTGCAATGGAAGCACGTTCCATGGTGGGATATCTGGCTGGGTGGGAAGGAGGACTCACAGCACTGACCATAGTCACAAGCACCTCCCCTCACACACCCCCTCAACACAAACTCCACAGAACCCACCTGGGAGAATGCAATGCCTCACATCCTAACTCAAGATCCCACAAAGAACCACCACCCTGGGTCATGCTGTGTGAAGCACAGGGACACTCCTGGGACTTTTAGCCAAACAACTGCCAGGACAACACTCCCAGCCATCCATTCAGCACAGGCTGCCCACCCCACAGGGAAGCAGAGTCAAAAGGAAGGAAGTATGGGCATGCTGGGAAGGGGGTGGAGGCAATAGCATGATGGGAGTTGTAGGCACAGATATTGATCACCCCCACAACTGTCCCATCAACACCACTCATGAACCATGCGCACATCACAGGGAGTGGAAAGGACTCACAAGATGGCTGACACTGGCTACTGCTGTGGGGAGCACAAGGCCCTGCTGGCAACTGTGCAACAACCAACAGCAGGACACCACTGACTGACATCCTGAAAGACAACTTGCACTCCCTGCAATGGAAGCACGTTCCATGGTGGGATATCTGGCTGGGTGGGAAGGAGGACTCACAGCACTGACCATAGTCACAGCACCTCCCCTCACACACCCCTCAACACAAACTCCACAGAACCCACCTGGGAGAATGCAATGCCTCACATCCTAACTCAAGATCCCACAAAGAACCACCACCCTGGGTCATGCTGTGTGAAGCACAGGGACACTCCTGGGACTTTTAGCCAAACAACTGCCAGGACAACACTCCCAGCCATCCATTCAGCACAGGCAGCCCACCCCACAGGGAAGCAGAGTCAAAAGGAAGGAAGTATGGGCATGCTGGGAAGGGGGTGGAGGCAATAGCATGATGGGAGTTGTAGGCACAGATATTGGTCACCCCCACAACTGTCCCATCAACACCACCATGAACCATGCGCACATCACAGGGAGTGGAAAAGGACTCACAAGATGGCTGACACTGGCTACTGCTGTGGGGAGTACAAGGCCCTGCTAGCAACTGTGCAACAACCAACAGCAGGACACCACTGACTGACATCCTGAAAGACAACTTGCACTCCCTGCAATGGAAGCACGTTCCATGGTGGGATATCTGGCTGGGTGGGAAGGAGGACTCACAGCACTGACCATAGTCACCAGCAGAGCAATACGTAACTGAACGAAGT